>JAPYZR010005081.1:0-26620 GCA_030522945.1 Trichopria nigra
GACTTTGACGCTTATATATCTTCCTTAGACCCGAGATGAAAGAAAAATTAACGATTTAAAAAAAAAACACTGTAGCTGTATTTGTTTCGACAATTAATTTTTTTTTAATATCGGTACAAAGAAAAATAAATAAGCGTCAAAGTCCAAAATAACAAAAAATAAAAAAAAAAAAAAAAAAAAAACGCGAGGCAAGACAGATTTATCTCGCATGCTTGAGCCGCGCGACCAAGTATATACGCGAAAAAAAAGCTGAAGGCAAAGCGCTATTTGACAAGTGTTGTCAAATATTGACCCAAGAAAATTAAAGCGAGCCTCGTTAACGAGGATCCTGTGTATTATATGGCGCTCGAATAGCGGGCGTTAAGGAAACAGCACTATTCAAAGACGTGGCGCCGCTCCAGGAACAACAGAGGGTTCATTTTTAAATAAATTTCGCGCATAAAGAAAAATAAAGATCTTGGTGTATGTACTGACCGGGGCTGACTGCATTTCTTTTGAAGTTTATTATTAACGCGGGCACTTTTTTGTTTTTCTAAAGAGAATTGTCCTGGAAAAAAAATAGCTCGAATTCATCAGCAGGTAAAATGGACCTAGGACAATTTTTTTTACGGACCCATTCGCAATGACGAGAAACAGTAGTTGTCAAGTCCTATACCATCACCTGTGAGACACTTATGTCGATTTACTCATGCACGATGCACACGAAACGAGTCGGAGTTTCAACATCGTCCGCGCGATTCTTGAATTTTTCGCAATCTTCCGGAAGCGCGTGTGCGTATAGCGTTTGAACGAAAAATATTTGCACGTGCCACTTTTCACGCCTGTGTCGCTTTTCAAACGAGACGACCGCGGAATGCGAACTGGCATATAGCTAGAAACGTAATTCAACACTTTACGTAATGCTCACGTAAGGGAGGAAAGACATTTGCCATAATGGGAAGAGAGAACCCGCAACCATTGGATGGCCAGTCAATGAGTTTGAAACTTTTGCGGAACAGGGTGGAAATGCTTCACGCGGGATGACGACTCTGAACTTGGGTCATCAATGTCACGGACGTCCCCGATTGTTTCGACAAGAACCCATAAAAAAAAATGTCGACTCTCACGTATAATCCCCGAGTTATTACGATCGTGGACTTTGATGGGGACCATCATGGATTTCCTTAACAACGATCTCGCGATGCAAGCAAAACATTCACTTCAGGCGAATCAGCTGATACAATAACGACGCTCGCACCCCCGAGTGCAGGTGATCCAAAAATAAAACTTGATCGCGGATGGAATACAAACGTCAGACTCGATGAAGAAAATAAACTTGGCACTTTTTATTTTATGGGATTCGCCTGCTACTTTCTTCGATGCGTCGACGCGCGTATGTATTGAAACATTAAATACGGAAAGAGAATGAAGATACGGATTTTCTAGAAAGAACGAAATAAAAACCCGACCTGGCTTGCCGCTGATTTAAACGAACTGATAGATTCGGTGCCGGTCTGAAACCAGCTGTTCTCTAGCGGGACCAGCTTGCAAAACTCCCGGGACCCGACTAGCGAGGGCCAAATTGCGCGTGCTCGAGCGGACGCTTTTAGCACGTCTCAAGACGACTTCCTAATTATCTTGGCAGGTTGCAAGTCGCATTATGCCGCCGAGCCGCGGACCCCGCTCGATCGACGTGCAGCCTTGTCCAGTGTTGGTTGCTCGTGCGGACGTTGACTGTCGCGCCCTGCGAACTTGACAGTCGACGCACCTCAATGCAAACCTTAAAAATACACCTGCACCGATAACGAAACCTTGATAACGGTCGTGCTAGAGAATCACTGCGAAAGGTGCTCGTAATGGGAATGATCTCCGTAGAATCCTTTAGGAAGGATTTTGGTATACGGCCCATTGGACAAAAATGAATGGAAGTATTAGCCTTTGACCGAAGGACCAGAATGGACCACCCGTCGATGCTATTAAGAAGCGAAATCAAGCGACGATCTTGACCCGACGATGCAGGTTTTCGGAACCGCGTCTTCCGGACATTGATTGAAAACAATCATTTTTATCTGTGGATTTTTGGAGGCCCTTTTAGCTTTGAGGGGAATCTATATTTAGCCCAAAGTTCCATCTTGATAAGAAATAGATTTGCAATCTCTCCGAGATGATGCATGGGATATTGCGCTACATAAGTACGTCATGTGGAGCGAATGCGTATGCGATACGCGCGATCTAAGTTTCCTCAGCACTACGACTGCGTGGGCCGAACGCCGCAAATATACTGCACTGTAATACGTTCATTCGCGGCCGTAATGTGTTGAACTTCAGCCGACATAAATCATCAGGCTGTGAGAATCGAATGCTCGTAAATACCGAAATCGTGCGAATCATCTTCCGCGAAATCATCTTCCATTTAAAAAGTTATTGACGCATGTGCTGGAGGAAATTTATTACGTTTTTTTTTTTAGAATTTCGTGTTAGAGAATCACTCATTGCAGACTTTGTTCTAATTGATCGGTATTTTACTTTAGCGGATTAGTAACATTCAAACATTAAGCTCCAATCCTTCAGCCAGTTTCCTCTTCGACGACGTGCTCTTAATGTTTTGTCCTAGAATTAACGAATTCTTGAGAATACGTGACATCTTTCCAACAAGGACAGTAGGTCAGGCGTTGCACAATTTAAAAACGAGTGTAGAACAGTTCTGCATCATGTTCATTTTCACGGTTTAAGAAATCTCCGACGTGAGTTCTTACAGTCGCCGTACGAAGAAGAGCGTTTCGGTCGGCGCGTCGTTCATTCGTAGATTTCTTCATCTTCAGAGCAGATCTTAAATCGTAGTCAGAAATTCAGAAGAGCACGCTGGACATTGTTCCCGAATATTGTGTAACGCGGCTGTCAACGATGGATGGGGCGCTTTCGTTTTGACGGATTACTATATTTATATAAGAGAGCCATTTATAGCAGACTGCTGGGGGTTTTGTCGATTTTCACGCCTTCGCGGCATGCCTGCAATGGCGACATTCAGTTCGAAATATCGTTGACAAATGACACGACTCGGCCCCAGGATACCTGTTCAGCCCGTTGGTTCCTGCACTTGCTCATCTGGAGTATATGCGATGTTAAATCCGACAGATATGCGAATGTGTCGAGGCATTTTTTAAATAAATTCTTGGCTCCGGCACACGACGGGTCAGTCGGCAAGACGTGCCAAGGTCCTTCGAGATTTACGAGTCGCCCGAAAAATCGTCCGGGAGACACGCGGAAAGAAAAAAAAAAACAACCGACGCGGGGATCTTTTACTTCGAAATGAGAGACACGACTTATTGCATGTATACATATATAGATTTAGGCTTATAAATGCTTTCCATTAATTTTATCGTGATAACGCACTCGAGATAAACAACCGGAAGGAGACACCGTATCGGAGAATGCCAGTCTCCGACGCCAACGAACGAGGATTTGAGTGAAGAATCTTCATTGTCGCGTTTCTGAAGTGATCGTTCCGAAGAGGAAGCAAGGGTCTTACAAGGAGCAACACCCGGTAATGCCGTTTCACTCAGGTCCTTCTTCATTGGCGTCGTTGCAAGCGTGCGTTCGAAAACTCCACCGGGTTACCATTATCTACTGTATTCGTGTCTCGCACTAATTTTCTCTTTTTGTTTTGATTTTTTGCACTACCGCGAGTAGTTTTCGAACGCACCCAGGGCAAGGGTTGATCCGTCCGGTGGCAAAGTGTCGGTTACTATCCAGTCCACATTTTGTCACTGTACACTGGTATATCCCATTCAGGTGAAATCTTTCATTCGCAAAAACACTGAAATCACTGCGTACTCGGCACCGTTCGTTTACTGACTTACCAGTTGCTTCTAAGATTCACCCGCAGATAAGTTCACTCGATTAAACGACGACGACACTTAAGCTAAGAGAGTCCCTCTGGTAGCCGGACTTGCTACGGCTACACTCTGGTCATGGCGGTGATGGCGAAGCGTGGATTAAAAAAACCAAGGTACCACAAACGAGCCGATAAGCCGCAGCGCTCGCGATCCTCTGCGTAAGGGGATGCCAGATCACCTCGAAATGCGTTTAAGTAGTCGGCGACGACGAACCCTGGTGGAAAGACGAGCAACGAGGAGCTCATTGGCGGCAAGCCAGTATGGTACCGGTCTCGTTGGCCGCTGCGCACTTTGCATTGACCCCACCGCGAGATAAAGGTAGAAAAAAAAAGAGAAAACCAAAAAAAAAACAAAGAGAGGTGTTCTCATGGACGGCCTGCATCCCCCGTGGCGCATCCGGAAGACGTCGGTCGTCGTCGGACGACGCTCGGATTCTTATTTTAGGACTTCTTCCCCCGTTACGTACCTGAAAATAAAGCGCGTCATTGAAGTCTTGAGGAAACTCGCATCGAATCCCTCGAATCGAGATAGCCCCTGTTGTTAGCCTCGCGACGAATCAAATTCATACGCCAAACGTCGCTTACTTACGATTAAATCATTCGCACCTTGTACCTAGTGCTCGCTCTAACTCCGAGGTTATTTGCAGAATCGTACTTTTCTAGCTTCGAGCTTTTCTCGGGGGAATGCGCGAGGCCTCCCCGACTGTTTCCGTCCAAGCGTGATTTATGCTAGGCCCTATTGGGAAAAGGGTTAAAAAAATATGCCAGCTGCACTATTATTTTATATGTGTATAAACTAGTCGCTTGTAGCCCATATTCCTTCGCGAGAGGAAAGTGTCACCTAGCTGGAAGCTGATATGCGAGTATCGGATATGCTGATACGAAGGGGGATGAAGCATTCTGACGACTCATTTGCAATTCGGTCCAGACAACACCATGGCGGCACCAGCTCCCATGACGCGAAAAAAAATGACCATTATTTTTTTCAATGTCACGAACGCTAACATCCCCTTAACGCGTGATCCGCGCAAGATTGCAGCACGGAGCTGCGCTGCAAACACGTGTGGAATCTGCGGGAAATATTTGTCCACGATGATACAGACGCAGAGTCGTGAGATGACTTCGGCTATTAGATTAATCATTCGCGCAGGTGGCATCCTGGATCTGCAAATTTGGAAAGTGTCCAAAAGCTTTTGGATATCGACAGTCGCTTCGGGAAATGCGATACTTTTTGCGAAGGTGCACAAATTGCTACGCGTACAATTCGAAAGATTGCTAGGGAGCACGTGTCAATTGTAAGGGGTGCTGGTAGGCTAATTTTAAATTTAGCATCGATTGAAAAAGAAACGCGCAATACGTCGGTGGAGACGATAATTTTCCGAGACGGGAGCGGCACTTCCTTATCTCGGAATTAGTCTTCTTGTTCATTCACGTCAACGATGTCAACTCGCGTCATTTGCGCGGTGGGTGCCAAAATATGCATTCGAACGTCATAAAGTAACGTCTCGGTAAATACGCTCGAGCGATATAACAATGAAGCGCGTAATCGGGCACGTAATCGGTGATGACGAACAAATACGATGATCCGAAGTATTATTAGCTTTCGTCGTAACGAGGTTGTACGTTTGAAAAATTACAGAAAAGCATTTCTAAAACTTGTCGTATATACCCGAAACCGGGCAAGGTGACGTCGAAGAGCGTCCAATCGAGATAAAGAAAACGCCAACAGAATGTTACCGCAAGGCTGTCGGAAACTCGAGAAGGTTGTGTCTCCGTAATCGACTGAAGCGTTGCAAATTTCACGATGCTTCCATGCGCAATTAAGGTTTCCAGGGAATCTCGCTACTGTGACACGACAGATGTCAGCGCGAATATTCCAACGTGATCAATTTGCGGGAATGGCGTCGGGTGATGAATTCTAAAAAAAAAAAATTATTTTACAAATTCTGATTTCAAAATTGATTCGTCAATGTCGTCATTGCTCTTGCTGTTATTGTCCTCTTAATCCTCGTTTTAACGCCATTAAAAATAAAACGAGCAATAATATTTTGGTTCACGCTTGGCGCATGTAAATCCGCCGTCGCCGAATGTCCAATTCGATTGTAATTTAGAGCGCTCAGTGGATAAAGAAATACACACGATCGTCCACTGTTTACGGTGTAAATCGCCTCCGCGAATGTATTCATCGGTAATTTCGCCCGTAAACCGGGACGGCATAATGATCAACAGCTTTATTGGGCGGTCTATTTCTGAAACTCGTACGCGGATGAAAAGTACCGGCAATAAACCGGAAGCGAACCACTCGACGACCCGTCGAGGAAACCGAGGAAATTATCCGGATTCGCAAATGGACATTAGAGGGATTTCGTTCGAAGACGATGTTGAAGACTCCCCCCCACCCATAAGCACCTCGTAAAAAAGTCTTTCGACGGTACTGACCTTTCCCGACGGTCGTATGCGTTTTTCTTTTTTCGTTTAGAAATTTATTCGCAAGCCAGACGCGTTCCGAAAATCGTTCGAAGAGCTTATTTCGGCGTCCCCTAAAGTGACGTTCACGATCGTTCAACCGACAACATCATCGCTGCGTCCATATAACTTCTCGAATTTCTACGTCCGACGGAAAGCTGTACAAATATTGCGGCGAATATAAACTAGATGAACGGAATGAATCGATTACGAAGATGGAAATGATGCCGACTGTGTCGATGATAAAGTTGATGATTTGGATGATATGTTGATGATGATGATTTGGATTGTGATGATGTTGATCTGGATTATGATGATGATGATTAAGTTGATCAAAGATGACGACGTTTGGGATGTTGATGGTGATTATTGATAGTAATGATGATAGAATCGAACTTTAAGCAAGGTTTATTTTGATTTTCAGCACATGGTTTCACGAAATGGGGAGAGGTAGAGCACATGGTCGATCATGCTTTTTAAGAATGTTGACGTAACCTCGAGTGGTTTTCTAGCGTTTGGTCACGTGGAGAATTGACACGGACAATTTCCATTATTAGATAATGCGCAAATATTGATGGCAATTTATGATATTCACCATGTAGGGAAATCATTCGATTTGCAAAAGTGATTTTCGACCGGGGCCATTAAATGGATTTCGTTGAAAATATCGACGAATGTAAACAATGCCGAATGTAAACATTGGGGAAGAACGTCGTTACGACGTTAATGACAATATCATCAAGGTCGTATAAATTGTGTCGAGGAATTTCGAATGTTTCGAGTTTGAAAACGAAGTTATGTAATCGATAATTTGTACAAAATAATAATAGGGTGATGTGCGGGACATTATACAGTTGAACGGTACCAGCGCAATATTTGATAATGGAGCATTTTAAAATCGAGGCATATATTTAAAAATATTACACTTGGAAAGAGACAAAAATATTTCGGCTATTATTATAGTTCCCGGCGAAGCGATGACGATCCATCACTCCATCATACGTATCGGTCGTTTTAAGGTAGTTATTTCAGCGAGGCACGTAGAATGTTTATTTAACTTTAATGTTACGTTATTCGTATGACGATTATATTTAAAATGCCGTAACCCCCTGAGAATCCAGGGCAAGGGTATCGTGCAATATCTGGTAAAATCGACGATTTTTCGATCAAACTTTCAGTCGAAACTCTTCTTTTTTAACCCATTCTCGTTGTCTATTTTCGTCGAGTTTCGTTTTTTGCGTGGGTTTTTCGACGCTTTTCACGAATTTACGGCTGTTTTCGTCGATCATGTGGTGTTTTTTTTGTACTTTTACGAATTATTAATAAATAGTTATTGGAGAATTGAACTAATGAAACCAAAATTCGTCGATTTGACGTCTCGAACGTTTATTGTAATCCTCTTCAAAAAATGTTGTAACAAAAGAATTGCGTAATATTCTTGTTTTTTTTTTTTTTTTTTTTTTTTTTTTTTAAGTACAGAATAATCATTTTTCACAACAAAATATTTTTTCAAAAAGGCAATAAAATTAAATTAAATCGTATATAATTATTAATACACAATATTAAGAAAATCTGTTGATGAAAAAATCTTGATGTAAATATCGTTTGTTTATTAATTATAAATATTAAATCACTCAATCGTTTGTTTATGTTTCGATCGCAGTGTTAACCAAATATATACACATGCTTGTAATATAAATAAGTAAAATAACATACAGGTCTATCAGTTTATGCAACATCAATCAAGGCATAGCTCTGTGAAATTGTGATTTTTTGTTCTATAAAATAAAAATTGGGATGAATGGAATGAACTAAGAACAGCCTCATAGATCATATAAAGTATAAAGTAATATGCATTTTTGTTTATTTTTTTATTTTATTTTCTTGATTGGTTTCAAAACACATATACAAACAATATTTAAACCGAGATTTTTTCGTCAACCGAATTTCTTAATAATGTATTGGTAGTATATATGATTTAAGTTGTATATGTGATTTAATTTTATTATCTTGCGATTTACAAAAAATATTTTTTGTGATAATGACTATGTATTAAAAAAAAAAAACAATCTTACGCAATTCTTTGGATACAGACTTTTTTGAACAAATAAATTGTAATTAAATAAACAATGTTCCATAAACGTTCGAAACGTGATATCTATCAATTTTTGGTTTCATTAGTTCAATTCCCCAATATGTTAATAATTACTAAAAGTAATTTATCTAATTATGTTTACGAATGTTTTTTTTTACATTTAAAATTTTCTGAAATTTTAAGTCATGAATCATGAAAATTTTATAAATTTCTCAATCACGTTGAATCTATTGTTTTTATCTAGTAATTTAAGACACTTTGGGTTCAGTTTCTTACCTTTTTTGTTGTTTTTTTTTTTTTTTTTTTGTTAATGTCTTATAAATTGAAGACAGCCTTGTCTTATTTTAATAAGTTGTCGTCTTTTTTTGGACATTCTTACTTGGCCATCCCAATTTCATGTGAGATAATTTTATCAATTTTCTGTAATTATTGTTGACTTTGTTTGTTTTACGTTTTGAATTATTTTTCGACAAATTAGTTTTTTTTTTGTATTTGTTTGTTCACGTGAAATTTTATACGCTTTGCTATGATGTACTATGTTAAGTCTTTTTCCGTGTTTTCTTATAATAATAGTCAATTTCAACATTTTTTTTTTCGATATTTTTGACACGTCCCATTTCCACGACATGAAAATAAATTTGGAATATTTTTACAATTGATAAAATTACGTTACGAAACTGATAATTTACGTCAATTTTGGTTAATTTTTTAATGTTTTCTTCTGTTAATTATTTTCTTTTTAATTTAAATCAATTTTTTTTAAACAAAAATTTAAAAAATTAATTTTTCCACTACTTTTTGAATTTCAATTATTTTGTATTATTAACGTCAATTTTAAACATATTTATGACGTTTTCGATAATTTCGAAATTTGTTTCTTTTTCACTTTTTAATAAATGCGTTTATTCAACGTGATTGAGAAATTTATAAAATTTTCATGATTCATGACTTAAAATTTCAGAAAATTTTAAATGTAAAAAAAAATTGTTAAAAATTTACAAGGTAAATGTCTATAGTTACAAGAGGTCTAGTAACACATAAACGAGTATTTGCATATTTATTTATTTACTGGAACAATTGAAATTTTCGAATTTATTCAATTTTCTTGCAAACACAACAAAAATTTTGTTGATTAAATTTTAGAAGGTCAAGTTAATTAGGATGAAGTTGAACAGAAAATTAACGTCAGTTAAGTAAAAGTGAACGGGGAAACAACATTACCTAAATAACAATTAAGTTAATCAAAATATAATGTTATCTTATCAAAAGATTTAACATTATTAAGTTGAAAGTTGGAAGTTGAAAAATTTTGCAACTTTTTATCCAAGTTAACTTAACAATAGTCCAGTTAAAAGTTAAAAAGTTAAGCGAGAAAGTTAATGATAAGTTGAGAGAATTGTTAACGACCGAGAAAACCAAGGTAGTGTTAAAATTAATAAAGTTTTCGACTGAGTTAACTTTATTAAAGTTGAATATAACTGACTTTAAACCAAGTTAACTTTACGAAGTTAAAGGTTCAATGCAAATTCAATAAGTTATTCATCGGACGAAATTAACGTTAAAAATGAAAGTTAAAAGATAAATGATAAAGTTAATGACTATAGAAGAAAGACCAATTATTACAAGTGAAAAAGTTAAGAAGAAAAAGATTTCGGCATCGTTTTTTATATTTATAAAAAATATTTATATTTAAATGTAAGACCTTCATATCCGACTATTTTTGAAGTCGCTTTTTCGAATAGAGCAGTTAAAATTATCAACATGTAGTGTTTAATACATTTTTTCGAAAATATTGAACGTAACAGAAAATGTTACATATCCCGTTCGCCATATTGGGTCCACGAAACTAGATTTAAAAGGATACACGATAAGATTGATCATATATAGTAATAACGAAATTTATCGCATTTTTACTTGCAACGGACAAGCCGCCATCTTGAAAATCGAAAACGGAACCTAATTTTATTTCCGGAACTGCGAAGATAGTACTTTATATATATTTTGAAACATAAATTTCATGCACGATTGGACATCAGAGAACCGGAGACATCTCAACCTCTGATTGGTCAATTTTCGAAAACCGACGACTGTTTTATTCGGTATTATAATTTACAAACATTTTGAATACTCTTGCACAATATTTTCCTCAATAAACCAATTTTTTTTTTAATTTCATTACATTATTTTGTTGAAGATTGTGGGTATATGTCAAGTTTAACATTTTTAACTAAACACTATCCAATTCTACAGGTATGACGTATAATGAATGTACGTATCATGAATAACGTATCATGAATCACGATCGTTTATTTTTAAAAAGTATACAAACATGTAATGTTTTATTACATACAAAAATATAAACAGAAGTGGGCGTTCAAAGTTCAAACGCCTAAGTGACTCGAGAGACTGTTTATATATCGATTGTTGTCCGTAAGAGACTCGTATGTTTTGATGGCAAATTCATTTCCTCGAATCGCGTATTTTCAATTTTTGTCAAAAACTTTTGATTTTGGCGGGAAAATGCATATGACATAAAATGTGTATTTTTATCAGATCTACAACTTTTATTTGAAGAATTTTCCGAAATTTTGATTGAAGAATTTTCCGAAATTTTGAGTATTTTACGAGATATGTACAGTACAAAAAAAACCATAAATTTTAGTAGATTTTAAAGGTTTTCACCATGAAAATAAAATTTCCGCCAATTTTCACCATCATTT
This sequence comes from Trichopria nigra, assembly GCA_030522945.1. Taxonomy (NCBI): domain Eukaryota; kingdom Metazoa; phylum Arthropoda; class Insecta; order Hymenoptera; family Diapriidae; genus Trichopria; species Trichopria nigra. The sequence continues at coordinate 11,156 of JAPYZR010005081.1, forward strand.
TCGTAATCAGCGTACCAAAATACGTAAGTATACCAATCTACATTAAAGTCGGTTTTCGGAAGTACACCCTATTCTTAAAATCGACATTACACCAGGTACTGACTCGATGCATCGTCAACTGGGTCAATATTATTCTTCCACGCAGTCCAAAGACCTTCTTTCGATGATTCATTTTCTCGAATTTTTTTTTAACGCCATAATAAATATTTATTTAAAAATCGCATTAACAACATCGATTTGTACGCTTTTTGGGATACTCGTTAAATTTTTTTCATATACGAAAATATTCGTAAACAACGGAACTACAGCTGCATTCCAGGGGCGTCTTTTTCAGGTGTCACACTCGGTGGACACGATAACTCGAGAACGGTTCGTCTGAAATCAGAATTTCCAAAAAATATTCGTTGGTACATTGTATCGACTATAGTCGCTTAAAGAAGAATTCGCCAAAAATTTTAAATAATATTTCAATACATATATTGAAAATCCTTCGGTAAACCGCTATAGCTATTACATCGTAATAAAGGTTTTTTAGTTATCGCGTCCACGGCAGGATAAGAAAAAAAAATGGACGAATGAAGAAAGTCACTAAAAAACGTTTGCACCAATCACATCTCTCTCCCGCATTTGCTCAAAACGAATGTTTCCACGGTTGCCAAACATTTTGACAACTATGAAAATACTGGCGTATATCAACGAAGATAATTAATGGCCGCGCATTCCGTCGGATCGTAGGCGTCGACATTTTCCCCAGCGAGCATATAAGAGACTTTGGTTCCTATATACCCTTTTTTAAACGACTTTTAACCGTTATTTTTTTTACATAATGTGTCAAAACAAATATTTGTAAAGAAAAACAAAAAAATTCGACAAATATAATTACACTCAATTTTGACGTAATACAAATTTCAGTCGCTCGAACGTCGACATCAATGACATTTCACGACACTTCCAAATCGATCAGGTATTTTTTGTAAGCGTAAGTAATGACAGTAATATTTAAAAGACCGGATAGAAAAAAAAATGTCAAATGAATTGTTTGAAGTTCAATCCGTCGACGCGGATTCGTTCGAAAAGACGCAACGGCTGACACGTGACAGCTCGTGAAAAGAGATGGATTTCATCATCTTTCATTTTTCAAACCAAACTTTTTCCTTTCCCCGCGGGTACCTCGTGGACGCTTATTTGTGGTACGGTTTCACACAACATCCCATAGTAAAGGTCTAAAATTAGCTTTGTTCTTTGAACTATGCGCGAGCGAAATCATCATCGGCGACGTAACGGGATCTATTTTTGAAGGTCGTAAAAAGTGCCGGAATGCCCGCGTGGTTTAATACATAATGACGAAGAAGAAAATGCAGCCGATAAATGTTTACGCGCGAATCGTTATCGTATTACCGGGTGTTTGCTATAGGAAACGGTATAGAAATGTAGGGGAAAACCAAGACGATTTTTCAATCTCCAATTGTCCGGAATAAAAATTTCGAGGGCCATTTTTTTTGTTGGTATAAAAATGCATATAGGGAAAACATTGTTTAACCTATAAATGTATATAGTTTTTTTTTTTTTTTGTTTAACTCAAGTACAAATGTCGCAAGCCGTGGGCATAAAATGTCTATTAAAAAGTAGTGTGTATTATTGCGTTATAGAAGCGAAACGATTTCGGAAGTCGAGAAAATTGATTTAGTAGCACTGTGCCCCCGTGCACCTCCGATTGCGACGGCTTCAACTCGACCGAGTTCCTATTCTCGTGCTGTCGAAAGAAAAAAAAAAAAAAAAAAGAAAAAATGAAAAAAAGCCGAAAAAATTCCCTTCCTCGTACCGAAATTGACGTATGGACTTCTTCATTATATACGTAGGGTATACGCGCATCTGTAAATATCCCAGGGCTGTACTCATTACGCATTGCCTAAAAAATCGCTCGATTAAGAAGCCATTATTAATTATAGGAACGCATAACGCGAATAAGTGTCACGAAATATGCACATTAATAGAACTAGAAACAATTATAATTAATCATGCAATATAGTTTATCAATATAGCGAAAATTAAACGTTTTATAATTTAGTACTAATCGTACTTTGAATTCCTTGAACTGTGTTAAAATGGGTTAAATTCTGAAGCAAATTAATAAGTTTCTATCCACTTTGACGAATAGTCCATGACGTTATAATTATATTTAGTTGCAAACAAGATAACGGATGGAATCGCATTTATATCGACGGAAATGAATTCATACTCGGAACTATAATTGAATGTATTTTAATCCAAAAATGTTGATTTCATATTTTCCCGGCAATCGCAAATGGATAAAAAAAGTATTGAATTGGATTCATTTGAATTTGTCTTTGAATTTGTACTTTATTGGGAACATTTTTTATCAACAATGCATTTCTATTTGGTCATACGAATAGAAAATTTGATTTTTTAATCGACGGGAATATATACATGTCTGATACGTGGAGACACTGTGTATGCATTCTTATTCGTTATTACGAATTGCCAACTGTAAATTTGAATCCACGTGAGTCCAAAAATAATATTCTTAAATAAGTCACATGTTATAATGCGTTTCTATATATAAGGATTTTTTAATATGAAATTTTTATTTCATTCAATTTGAATCCACAATTAATATTATCGAAAAAGTGACCTAGCAATGCGTTTCAATCAAAATTTCTAAGTAAGAAAATCTATTTCTATTAATCTGAATCGAAAAGAAGTTTTCACTATAAAAAATATGCCAATAATACACTGCGTAATTGAAAGTTATGTATAAAATGCTTTTGTAATATATAGTACTGTAAAATATTTCTGAATTAAAAATATTAATACAGTATAACGAATTCAAAGTACGAATAGGAATGGATTAAAATTTTTAATCAATTTCAATCCAATTCCGATTACTAACCGTGAATGTTTATAATTCATTTGAATGCAAATTCTTTTCTTCTATATGTATTTGAATCGCAAAATAAAAGTTTCATTAAAATGTTGGTACCTAATATTAATAATAAGAATCAGTTTTATGCTATAGTTTCTGTATATACATGTATTGAACAATCGAAAATTTCGCTGTTCTGTTCTATTTTCAATATTCAGTTTGGTACTGAATTTGTATAATGAATCAATCGAAAATTGAAAATTGTAATATACATCTATATATACTTCAGAAATATTTTACAATAAATCTTTGTTATTCATGCGAGTTGGAAGAATAGTTACAGTCATTGTTTTATTGGGAAAGCTTATATTCAATTCAGATTAATAGAAATACACTTTCTTAATCAGAAATAATAATATATAATAATAATAATTGATTGAAATACAAATTTTCATATTCGGAAATATGCATTAAAACCCATTAATGGGACATTTTATCGAGAATATCATTTTTGGATTCAAATTGATTGAAATATAAATTTTCATATTAAAAAATCCGTATAGAAACGAATTAACAGCTCACTTATTCAAGAACATTATTTTTGGATTCAAATGGATTTAAATTTACAGTTGGCAATTCGTAATGACGAATAGGAAGTCTGCATGAATCAGGCGTGTATTCGCGTGGATTAAAAAATTCAATTTTCTATCCGTATGACCAAATAGAAATGCATTGCGGATAAAAATGGATTCGTTTTTCCCAAAGTACAAATTCAAAGACAAATTCAAATGAATGCATTTCAATTATTTTTTTTTATCCATTATCGATAATTACAGCACGTATTCTGCGCCAAAACCGCGACATATAATAATAATAATTCTACATATATTATTCATTAAAGAGTCATCAAAATGCAAATGCCGAATCAATTTGTTTTGTCCCCGCGCCCAAACGACCTTAAAAAATTCTTCAAGATGTGCAACTTCATCGTATATATTTGCGGAACGCACGGAACGACCAATAGGAATTGTTCCTCCGCTTGAAAAAGAAGTTACGTAAATATCGACGTAATCATTTTTGCGGAACACGCGGAATGACAATCAGAACTGAACCTGTTGATCTGGAACCGTATAAAAACAAATCGCTCATAAAACACCGACAATTAATATAGGAAATAGGAATTGGATCGTGAATGTCGTTACGTAGGAAGGGACGGGGGATTGGGCGATATATATATTTTTGTATATTAATGGAGGACTGAAAATCCGGAAAATGACGTGAAACGTACATATCTGCTGCGAAGAAATTCAAAATAACAGGAAGTTTGTAAGGGCAGAGCAAACACGTGTTTGACTTTTTCATCTTCATATTACTGGATTTTTACGAAACGGAGGTTTCCAGTTGTAAAAAAAAGAAAGAAGAAAAACAGTAGTTTATATAGAACATTTCAACTTCACGCGTGAACCCTGTTCCGCCGTTAACGATGAAATTCCGAAGTTTAGCAATATCCATTATCGTTATAAATTTCCTCGAGGGTTTTCGGGATTGCCGAGTACGAATTCGAGGTCGGATTTGCGAAATTCAATATGGCGGATCCAATATGGTGGACGAAATTCCGAAACTTTGCTCGACTATCATGAAACTCGCGAGAATCGGTGATTTTTGAGGTCCCTAATATTCACGAATCCGTTACCAAATGTTCTGGATCATTCTTTGCGTTGTGCGTTCTATTTATTTGTGCTTCTTCTCCCCTTTTTCTTTAATCTGTCTTCTTTCAGTGTTTTAGTAACATTTTTACTTTATATTTTCTCCTTTAAAAAGTAAATTTAATAAATTAATAAAGCGATTTTTAATTTAACAAATTGAACTGTAGCGTATAAGGGAAACTTGGACTAATATTAATTAAGTACAAAAATGGAAATTATTGATTCGTACAAATGAAAAGAATCTCACTGTAAGGATCAACAGAGATAACAATGAGAATTTCGAAATTGAATGTTGACATTATTGCATTTAACCTGAACTTTAATGTTTACAAAGCATTCATTCTAGTATCATATAAATAAATGATCGCAATAGTTTAACCCAAAATGAAATATATAATTATGCATTCGGGACGTATTAAAGAAGGCTACGGAGATCACATACATGACGATGCGAAATAAAAACAATCGACACGTTTTCAGGAACAATGACCACCTCAAGTTTTACGGAAGTAGGATTTTTGTATGTTAATACATTTTTATTGTCAAAAATTTATTATCCAAAATAACAAAAAAATGTGTTTGTTGATAAAACCAGCTAAACATTTTCCTATTTCAGAAACGTCACCCTGGAAGGTTTCATTACAACCATGTAACGTTTCAATCTTTGGCTCATAAACGTTTCTGTAACGTTCTGGAAACGGTGAATGTCCTACATCAGAAACATTTGGAAAGTTTATGCGCGGTTACAATAACGTTGCTGAAACCTCTCTGAGACTTTATATCTTATTTTAGTATAACGTTACCTTTTTTACTTCTATGTAAGATTCAGAATGTCTTGTTGAAACTTTTGAAACTTTGCATACATATATATGCATACATATATATAAAATTACATTAAATTACATTAAAAACCTAAACGCGAGTCACAGTAATTTTGAAACGTTGCAGAAACATGTCGTTGCGAAAATGTGAAACTTTCCTGGGAAAATTGTAACGTTTCAGATGTAAAACGTTTCATAAAGTAACAAGGTAACCTCTCGAATGTTTTTTTTTATGCCATATAGTAATTGGGAAACGTTGCTGGAACACGAAGTTTGGAACGTTTCCAAGAAGATTACATTATAACGATATTGTAATATGTCGAACTTTCTCGGTCGAATTGTAACGTTGCGTTACTAAATTTCTCACTGAAGGGGCAGTGCCCATCAGCAAGCATAATTTTGACAATTATGTAACAACTATGTAACATTTACGTAACGTGTAACAATTATGTAAATATTACGTAACTGTTACCATCAATGTTTGCATAGTAGGGACGACAAAAAATGGTGTACTTGAATTATAAATCAAACATTTTTGACTTTATGAAAACTCGACCTAGCTAATCCTCTTTTTTATGTAGGAATTAATTATAGATTTTGAATGTATTATTTACAAAACTTTTAAGTACTTTGCATTGCGTACAAATACAAGAAAATACAGCATGTACCGTGCACCTCATTTGTATCGTCGCCGTGAAGCGCCAGACAGCGCGTCGTCACTCGACCTTAACGCTTTAATTCACGTGGCCGATATTTATAATATTTCGTTTTCTTTGTTCGATATTTTAAGATTCATGTCCTGGTGTATTTATAAAAAAGTTGCGAGCACATTCAGCAATTTTTTTTTCTCGCAAGTTACTCGCGTTGATGCTGACTTTGAAATGTCGAAATTTCTACTACAAGTTTTCATTTATTTTCAGCCCAGTTCTATTTTAAGCAGAAAACGTTACACATTTCTATTTACATTTTGGACAGAGCAAGTCGTCACTCTGCGCCATTTCATTCCACGAAAATGGACGAAAGTTCCTCAAAGAAAAATATCGAGTCCAGATTTGTTTCTTTCGATCTAATAGGCGGATTGAATCTCGTTTACATTCTTCGCACACTTTTGTATCTAATGTTTCGTCAAAATCGCGACACAGCCCTCTTGCGCTGGATCGCGATTGGCTGGCGTTAACCGGTGGTTATCTATGGTGGGGATATGGGATTCCGGAATGCTCCGAGCGATGCACTTTTGGCCCCGACCTTATCCGAGCTGTAGCATTTTTCGGATACTTTCGTCACGCTTCGTTGGAGATCGGAGCGAAAGGACTCCACACCTGAGCATGATGTACCCAAACGTTTAGATAGGGGAGTCGCCGCCATGTCGTAAATGCGAACGGTATAGCTTTGGTCAGGGCTTATCGTAGATAGATGTTAATTATAGACTGTACTTTATTCATGGCACGATCATGACTGACCGCTTAAAAATGAATTGCCCATCGTTTAATTCCGACGTATAAGTTAGGTCTGTTAGAGAACGGCATCACACGCAGACTTGGTAATTTCGCAGGGGGAAAAAAGACGACAGCGTAGACACACGGCGAAAGAATAAATCGCTCGATCTGCGAGAGTAAGTCATATAATAAGTCCTTTTCGGTATACACGACGGGACCGGTGGTAGCGGAAATAGGTGAGGGCCTTTTGTCTATCCCGGGCGGACGTCGGCGGCGGGACCTTGGGAGCGAAACGAAGATACCTAATGGCTATAGCGCAGAAAATCTCAGATGAGTAATATCGAGCGAAATATAAATAGTTCGGCCAGGTATTTCGTATTTCCATTACCTGCTCGGCCGGTAAATCGCGATGGAGTCGCGAGAAGAGAGAGAGAGAGAGAGAGAGAGAGTCGCCCGTATAGATGCGTGCCTCTCTCGTCTGCATGAGCGTACACCACTAAAAATACTGGCGCTCGAAGGGTCTCTGTCTAATCAACGGCCAAGTGGGCCAGCGGGAGAGTGGCATCCGTGGCTTAACGTCCCAAATATAGTCGGACAATCTTCCCGGCTTTATTACCGATGGGCGGCAATATATTGGCATGCCGAACGAGAAGCATAAAAGCTCGCCCTGGCATAATAGCGTCTGTCACTGCTAGACGATAATTACACACCCAACGGCGGCGTCCGGTGCCTTCTACGCTAAATCTGGCACTGATCTTCGATTTCGCGCGCGGCCGCGACTTGACTGTGATAAAATGCCGAGGATCCGCGGCCAGCACACCCCTTCCGCGTCGCCCCTCTCGCCAAACGACATCGAGTGCCTATATATCGATTAGAAGTCCCTTTCGACTTTTCTTCGGGCATCCCTTATCCGAAGGTATTAATCAACTTCCCATCAGGTGGAAGTGGATGAAGGAAGGTGGAAGGAAGGTGCAAGAAAGTTGCTTCTATTTGTCTCGGATAAGATTTAAGGCTCTACTGTATTTTGAAATCATTGGATCGCTATACCTGGTGCAGTTTCCCTAGACTTTGAGACCAAATAGGGGTACTTCTACTGAAGTACTGTAATAGAGCATTTCACGTTTTAGGGAAAAATTGAAAGATGCTGGAGGACAGGATTAGGAAAAGGGTACCACTATGACACCTTTTGTCTAATGCTGTCCTCCAGCATCTTTCAATTTTTCCCCAAGCATGAAATGCCTCTATTGCGAATGGATTATTGAGCGGCTTATAATTGACGATTCGAAATACGTCCTCATAAATCGACGGATTGTTGAGGACCTCTATTAGAGTCACGGGTTCAAACACTCCTGACGGATTGCCTGAGATGGCTGTTGGAGCATTCACAGTTAACAAGCTTTGTCCAAGCTGGAAATGGATATGGTTTCGATCATGGTTATCGATGATCGTGGAGGGGAAGGTACGGCAAAGTTGAGGATACAGGGAGATACGTAGAGGGGACCGACCAATCACGACGTGCAATATTGCTACCCATTACCTTTTTATCGTTTCATATATTGTTGACGTGGGATATTTCTCCCAATTTAGGATTGTTTGACCAGAGATCGAACCATAACCTAATTCACTGGAATAATGGTCATTTAACATTAAAGGCGAGAAAAACTGAGATTTTTAACTACCTAACTTTATAAATGATCGGGTGTTTTTAAATCATTTTCATTATTGTAACTTATTTTTACAGGCATACGAAGGACATCGTGTAGAATAAAAAAAGAATTTTTTTGTTTGGAAGACCCTAACAGTGTCCGACTCTGGTATTTCACTATACGGCGGTTACGGAATTGGGACAACAAGGCAGAAATAAAGGTATACGAGAGACATTTTACTTATTAGCGTCCAACACGTGTTCAAACCTGTACTTAAGGGACCCTCGGATGGGAAAGCGAGAAAAACTTTGCGCCATTGTTCAGTAATTTTTAAAGTCTTTTTAGAAGTATATTCCTGTCTACATACCCTACAACTGTTATCTAAAATAAAGCCTAGCAAAAATGCAGAACAACGTCGGCGCAAGTTCTTTCTCGCACTTTCGAGGGCCCTTAAAAAAAAAAAAAAAATTACCTTCACTCATCAATTTTTACATTTCTCTTCTAGGCTAACACGCTTAAAACGCAAATTATTAAAGCAAGCTCTCATCACCAAGTGTCAGCGAACCCTTGACAATCATATCCTGACTGCGAATCGGTAGAATTTATAGGCGAGATGTATAAGTTCGACGTAAACGAAATTTTGCATATCGCAACATTAAGCCGATCAATCGAAGTGATCGAGATAATGGTCGAAAAAGGATTCGATGTGAATGTACAAGACGGAGCGCTGAACACTCCGTTGCACGTAGCGTGCCAAAATGTCGATCTCGAGGTCGTGGAAAAGTTACTGGCATCGGGAAGTAACGTAAGTGCGAGAAACGTTCTTGATCAGACCCCACTTCATTCGCTTTTGGAGGATAAATTTTCCACGTTGTATTATCCAACGGCGGCTTGGACTTCTGAACGCATGAAGTTTGTGAGGCCTCCATTATTCGATCCTAATAAGAGAGACCGCAATGAAGCCATGGCGAGAATCGCCGAATTATTGTTCGCTCATGGAGCGTCCCTCGACATCAGTTGCCATCGCGATCAAGAAGCGGCATATCACCTCGTGGCATCCACCTTGGAAAATGGCGTCAGATTATTGGTCAAGTATGGCTTTGACGTTGGGTTAAAATCCGATCGCGGGTTTCATTTGCTGCACATTGCGGCGCGGCGCGGACAAACGGAGGCTGTACGTGCACTTTTAAAGTACGTCACGCCGAATTACGGGAATTCAGCAAATGGGCCGACAACATTACGCCTAGCTATGAAATCTTACGAGAAAGCGTGCGTCGAGTTATTATTGGATAATGATGCTGACGTGGAGGATCGGACGGCCATCGATGCAGAATTCTTCTTTTCTTGGAGACCGGAGTCGGTAGAAATTCTAAATATACTTCTTCGGCGGATGCCTAGAATAGGTACTATTGATACGTCACATTTATACTTTTGGGAAATGTCCTCTAAGATATATAAACAGAAAACGGCAATGTTGCACAAACATTATATCCTAATGGCACCTATACGCGACGAAAGTTATTACTTATTGCCGAAGTTTCACGTACGGCGGCTTCAACGCGAAGAACTAGAAGAAATCGAATTCTTAAAGGAAATCAAGCGTGAGGTGAATCGTTTAAAAAAAACGAGACTTACTCCGAATTTAACGGAGGTCTTTTCAGCGTTCGACTTGCTCGCTAAAGATGTCGATCAAGTGTATCAATACGTGCAGGACGACGTAGACCTGTTCTTTAAATCTAAATTTCACTTCGGTCTTTTTCCGCACTACGCGATTTATTTGCAGTTTGCATACGAAAGGGCTGTAAGAAGAAGGAACTTGCAAGATAAATGCGAAAGGCTTTTAATTAATGCTAAGTTAACCCAGAACGTAGCTAGAAATATATTGAGTTATTTAAAAAGGGACGATTTAGCATCTTTATCAAAATGTGCCAGCTGTGTTATCTGAGAAAGTTTGTAAAAGATAAAAGAAACTTGCATGAATATTGACGCTTTAAGGAATGACTGTAAAATATCGTATGTATATATACTGCGTACGTGTGTGTGTGTTTTTAATCGCTATTTATTAATGTAATGGAACGTGCAGTTTTGTAAAATAAATGTGCAATTGATAAAAATTGTTGTAAGTTATGTTTATAAAATGTTAATAAATATTATACATATATATATAGATATATCCGAATACACTATGATAACCACGGGCGTCCCGATCATCAGAATTGGATTAAAACTAATTAAAAAAATTTTAATCCATTCCTATTCGTACTTTGAATTCGTTAAACTGTATTAAAACGGATTAAATTCTAAAGCAAATTAATTAATTTCTATCCAATTTGACGAATAGACTATGACATTATTACTTCGACCCGTAACCAAAGGTTGGGATCGAAGTATTGAATTTGGTCATCCGAAAAAAAAAATGACACCTACTTTTTTCATGAAATCTCCACTGCACGTTTCAGATCATCAGAGTCCAAAACTGCAATAAAAAATTTTCCGGTATCTTGTACGTACGTACGTTACTACGCGGCATATCGCCCAAACTAAAATAGGTATCAAAAATGTGTTTGGTGAAAAGTTGTATTTTGGTCCAACTTAGAACTGAGGACGGTCAAAAAACGAGCCAAGACAAAAAACATTTCCCTGATAAACTTTAAACTTCCATATCTTTCTGAATTTAGTTAGAAAACTTGCGATCGAAGAGCGTCGAGGGTCCAGGGGGCGGAGCCCCCGATGGGGTTGGCGGCCGAAAGCCGCAGGGGCGAAGGCCCTAGTTATATTTGGTTGCAATCCGAGATAACGGATAGAATCGTATTTATATCGACGGAAATGAATTCATACTTGGAACTAATTGAATGCATTTTAATCCAAAAACATTAATTTCATATTTACCCAGCAATCGCAAATGGATAAAAAAAGTATTGAAATGCATTAATTTGAATTTTGTATTTCAATCAATTCGAATAGGAATAAGAAAATGTATTTCTATTAATCTGAATCGAAACTTATATGTATGAAATGATTTTGCGTTTGAATCCTATCGGAATAAAAAAATAGTTTTCTTAATAGTTTTGTAATTTTTTTGAAATATAGTATTGTATAAATTTCTTTATATGAATGCTGAGCAACTTAATCTTCTGCGTAAAATTTATCGTAAAATATTTCTGAAGTAAAAATTTTAATCCAGTTTAACGAATTCAAAGTACGAATGGGAATGGATTAAAATTTGTAATCCATTTCAATTCAATTCCGATTGCAAACCATGAATGTTTATAAGGTCACTTATTCGACATTGATTGAAATAAAATCTTCATATTCAAAAATCCGTATAGAAACGCATTAACAGCTCACTTTATTTAAGAAAATTATTTTTGAATCCACGCGTGGATTCAAATTTACAGTTGCCAATTCGTAATAACGAATAGGAATGCATACACGGTAAAAACCCTGTAAACGGAAACGTATTGAAGTTAAAAATACGATTAATTAAAATGAATTAAAATGAATTAAAACGACTGAAAATGAATTCACTTAACGCGTACATGAATTCATTTTAATTCGTATTTTTAATTTTCAATACTTTTTCGTTTACTGGGAAATCACTTTTTCTATTCGTATGACCAAATAGAAATGCATCGCGGATAAAAATGGATTCGTTTTTCCGAAAGTACAAATTCAATGATGTGTACGGATGTCGTTGTCATTTATTCGATAAAATTATAAGTATATTGGAATGTCGGGAAAAAAAGAAGAATGAAACAGAAAAATCGGATAAAACAAGGAAGTGAAAGATCGACGTGCGCTCCATTACTATTGCAGACCGCAGTCGAGCAGTTATCGCACCGCGTTCGCCGACAGGTATTGTCTACGGTCTTAAATTATTCGTCGGCTTTGCTGACACTGAAAAACTTTGGCACGTCCCCCGAATAAATGCGCGACGTCGTGGAAACTTAGAAAACTCTCATCTATCATGTTGAAACGCCTTACGCGAAAATAGTCGCAAGGATAGCCGCAAGGTCGGACATACCCCTATATATATGCTGCACCAAACGAATAAGGAACGACATATGGTGGTATATGTATATATGCGGTATATATACAAGAGAGGAACCAGATTTCACGAATTCCACATTTAATTCGGCTTAATACACGAAAACCGAAGGCATTCTCACCCGCGAGCCGAATCGTACGATCGTACGTCTTTAATAATAAATAATCCTGATGTCTCGTCGCGTCTATTCTGCCGTCTGGCATTTTAAAAATTAAGAATACTTTGTATTTCTATATATATATGCCCATAAATGAACCACATCAAATTAACTGCTATAGAGATAACACATTGCGTTATAGTTAGTCTCGTCGCCACTAGGCGCGCAGCGCTCTGTTTCTCGCTCTCGTTAAAGAAATTGCGATTTCCATTGAATACACTAAGAACTTTATCCGACGTGCCATCCCAGCAAACACGAACTGTAATAAGACGTCAAAATGCCGTCATTTCGACGCTCTCCCAACATTTCTACAACATTTCGTATATGGTACAATGTTTTTTTTTTTTCTTACAGGTTTGCTCCATAGGATGAAATGGAAACAATATATAGTCGAAATGACGTTGTGTTTAGGTTATAGATTGCATTTGATAAAATCCACATGAACCTGGAAAAATTGTGTTCGGGCATCTAAATATGTAATTATATCTAAAAGCATCGTTTTGGGGACGCTGCCCAAAGTAATCTTACATCTTTCGTCTATATAGTTTATGGCCTGTGCCCAGGGGGACGGACACGCTACGCCCCCTCGGCCCCCTCTGAGAGTTTAAGTATGTACTGAGATTATACAGGTCCCAACCCATCCTTAAGGTTGATTTTAAAGCGGCAACAAAATGACCCCTGTATCAACGGGTAGTTTTCGAACCAAAACTCGATTTTGAGATCGCATTAAAAGCTCACGCGGTGCGCTTTTATAAGTTTGCGTGCGGGACATGCATTCGAGATGCCAACAATCGCGGAAGCTCCGACGCGCGTTTCCGCGTGCGCGACTCTCATTTGGCGATGGTATAAATTATAACCGCTTCTTTCTTCGTCAATGCCGGCAAGAAAGGTGAGTGGGGGGGAGTGATCTCATAAATACGCAGTCGTTGCACGCATATCATATATATACCGCAAACACTGTATCACTGTATATATATGTAGGTGCTACGATTTTGTATATACATATATGTCTGTATAGTGCGTTATAAGAGCAAATAATAATTCAGATCAGAAATGCGAAAACAGCACGCGCTCTTCGAAAACCTTCGGACACTTTGCCTCGCGTGTGCACGTTGCGCAACAACCGAAATTATCCCTCGAATCGCGTCTCTCGTCGACAATTACCGAAAATCATTAATGCCAATACGCTTGCGGTTCCGTACAGCTGCGTTGGAATACGTTTTCGATGTGGAATGAAAAAAAATCATTTTTCGAGTAAAAATAAATGTATTTATTGCAAAAATTTGGAATGGAAAGACTTAAGAGGTAGCTAATGCGGCTCAGTCGGTAACGTGTAATCCTAACCTAAAATATTGAAATTAAGGTGGTTCTAAAGTAGAGCAGTTACCGACCTAACCTCAAAACAGGAAAAGTATAAATATTTTTTTAAGGATTGTATTATGTAGAATCACCCTTCGATCCAAAGCCTAAATTTTGAAAAAAATTTCAATCACTTTTTATTCTTACTTTTATGGTTTAAAAGCTCGGTCGATAACTGTTCCACTTTAGAACCACCTTGCAGAAAGTAGATTTAATTCTAAGTCCAAATCTACTTTCGGGCGATTCTATGCGTCTTATATGAATGTACGTCAATTTTCGGCGAAATCGGTTCACAGTTGGTTGAGGATTCTCAAGAATAAAAATACGATTTCTGAACAGATTTCGATGAAAAACCCCCTAAAATAGATTTGAACTTGAAAATATATAGATTTACTTTCCGTCTGATTTGAATATGTTAGGGTTAAGAAAGGGCTTTATCGACCGAGTCGGTTTAGCTTCGCCTTAAGGGGGTTCTAAAGTAGAACAGTTACTGACATAACCTAAAATTCTCTTACCAGCGACAAAAATAATTTATTTCGAATAATACCCGTTTAATTTTGAACCAATTTCAATGATATTTTGCCGAGGATGTTATATGTTATGTAGAATCACCCATATCCAAAGCCAAAATTTTGAAAAAAACCTGTCAATCACTTTTTATTTATACTTTTATTGTTGAAACCCTCGGTCGGTAACTGTTCCCTCTTAAGGGAAAATCGTCGTGCCTAAATAACATTATACCGATTAGTATAAAGAATGCTAAAAACAGTGATGGATTCGCGAAGTTGGTCTGCTAAATCGACTCGGTCGATAACGTCAATTCATAACTTAAAATATTCAAATTAAGTGGGTGCCAAAGTAGAACAGTTACCGACCGAGTTTTTCAAAAATAAAAATATAAATAAAAAATGATTTAAACTTTTTTACAAAAATGTAGGCTCTGGAAGGGTGAGTCTACATTATACGCATACCATCACCAACAAAATTCCAGCAAATATCATTCAAAATTAAATGAGAACTTTTGGAAACAAATTATTTTTAAGGCCATAAAAATGTTTACTGGCATTTTCATTATTTTTACTGGAATTTTGTATGAGGGACTATATATACGTAATGTAAAATCACCCTTCCAATGTCCAGATTTTTAAAAAACGTTTCAATCATTTATAATTTACATTTTTCATGTTTCAAGATTATGTCGGTAACTGTATTCTATTTTGGAAACCCCCCCCCCCCCTTTAAGAGGGTTCTAAAGTAGAACAGTTACCGACTGAGCTTTGCAACAATAAAAGTATAAATAACAAATTAATGGAACTTTTTTTTTTAATTTGGGCTCTGGAAGGGTGATTCTACATAACATATACAATCACCAAAAAAATTCCAGCAGAAATCATTCAAAATTAAATGA
>JAPYZR010005082.1:0-11273 GCA_030522945.1 Trichopria nigra
TAGAAGCAACTTTTCTAATACCTTCCCTGGAACTGGGAGCAGGCATACTGGCCTGTATGCTCTCGGGTCGGTAGGATTCTTTTCTGGGTTCTTTAGAAGGGCCAAGATAGCACCTTCTTTCCAGACTCTTGGAAAAACACCTGTCGAGAGGCAGGCGTTATATAATCTACATAGTTGTTCCCCAATTACAGCCCAGGCCCTACGAAGGACCACTACTTCTGTACGATCCGGCCCCGGAGCTTATCCGCACTTCCGCATATATATATATATATATAATTATTATATATAAGTCATAAGCTTAGACCTATTGAGATTTTTTTTGAGTAGAGGCTCGTGAGCCCTCATCCTCGTTTTTGGTGCATACGACACTTCCATGCTGGCCCTCACGCGACCAGCACTAAGCGTTAACACAAGATGAATCTTGTAGGGCCCGGGGAAGGAAATTCCCTGGCCGCCACATCCCCCAACTTGCACCAGGATAGTTTAAGGCTGTAGCGGTTCGCGTAATGCGTTCAAGTGGAGCTCCTAAGAGAAGCTCCGAGGTGGTTCGAAAACCATTGGAAGGGATGGCTTGTAGGCCTTCCATTCCTGTTGTGGTATGGAGCGGATCGAGCCTGGGCAGAACACCGAGGCTCGACACCAACGCCTCTACGCTGCTCTGGTTCCCTACTACTGCTTTGTGACCCATTAACTTGTAGAACTCTTCGGCACCATTTGTTTTACGACAGGGCCCGTTTGCCCCTCGGAGTTCGTTTTCATGCTGTTTGGGTGCTTTCGATTGCAGTTTCACAAACCATTGCTAACGTTTAAGTTCAAGTGGACTCAGGTGCTCCGGGAACGTCCAGTATCCCGTAAGTATGCTAAGAAGGCGATCATCAATATCGGTCCTCACGCAGAGACATACTTCCCTGACGGGACCTATTCTCCTACAGTTTGGAGTTGGGCTGTGGTTCTCAGCTTTCTGAGAATGTCGACATACGACATCCCGTCCGATGCCTTAATCATGATGGCCACGGGGCGGGGGTGCCATAGCCCGACGTTAGGCTTGGGCATATCCGTATTACGCTGCCCAACATCCCCAGTTGGATGCTCTTGCTCACGTTTTTTTCCTTTCCTTTGTTCTTATCTTATTCTCGTCTTCTTTTCCCTTTTCCTTCTCTTCTATTTTCTTCTTCGTTACACCCCTCTTCACTATGGTAACCCATCCGGGCCTTTTCGATTGGGCTTGATGCTGTTCGATGTTACCTGCAGGGGACCGCAGCTCTTCATCATCTGCCTCCTTCCTCGCCTTTTTATTGTTTGGAGGCATGATCGACAGTGATCTATTCTCTCGCTTGTTCCTGTCGGTTGCTTGGCTAAATATGGGAGAGATTTGACTAATTCCATCCTGGCGAGAGTTTGCCGAACACTTCGTATCCATGCTTTTGAGCTCCCTGTGGGTTTTCTTTTTCTCCAGGACAAACTCGACTGCGGTTTCGAGCTTTTCCTCAAGTCGCTGTAGCTTTAGTATCTTCTGCTATTCCTAGCTTTCGTCATTTGTAGCTTCTATTGCTACCGAGGCCGAGTGACTAACCTCCGCCACCTGTTCGTGAGTTTGATTTACTGCAAAAACAGTGGTCAGATTATTATTTCTGGTTGTCCATTTATTGAGAAAGGTTATGGTATTAAACGCAGAATTGTTCTTGCCATGCGATTACTAGGAATAGGATTGAATGGCATTATAAAGTTTTGCGCCTTCATAGATCTCCCGCGGCTAATTTTTCAATCGTTTTATGATACAGTTTGTAAGCTCAGCACAAAAACTGCGGCTATAAAAGAACGAGAAAAAACTGACGATCCAAATTGCATTACTGTATCTGTTAAAGGTTCGTGGAAGAAACGTGATTTTTCATCTCTTTACATCTTTGGACAATTATAAATACGCTAATTACGTGGGCACGGAGATTCAAAAACTTTCAAAAGAATCACAGATTCCGAGCCCTGAGGAATGTTCACCATAAAAAAAAATGTATCGATCATGTGCAGAAGCGGATGGGTTCTCGTCTCCGTAATTTGAAAAAAAAAACAAATAATAGGACTTGGAGGAAAAGGCAAGCTTAGTGCGGTAAGCTAATAGGAGAGTTGGTAATTTATTATGGTTTGGCAATTCGAAGGAATCATGATTCTGTAGAGAAAATGCGCAATGAAATCTACGCAACGCTGGACCCAATTGTCTACTGAAGATCAACCGAGACATGAAAGATCCCGCTCGGAAAAACTTCAGGATGCTCTTGGCAAAAGGCTCAAGCTACTGAAGAAAATTTTGTCCATAAACCACCTCTCCCTGAAGAAGTTTATAAAGCGATTTTGCCAATTTATAAAGAGTGAAGCAGTGACGATCTACTTATACGTTGCTTATGCGGCTTCACACAAAATAGCAACGAAAGTTTCAATGCGACTGTATGGTCTATGCCTCCAAAATCTTTCTCTAGTATCAAACACGTGCTCGATGACGCATTATATATTGCTGCAGGTATCGACAATGATGGCATTTCAAGTATCATGAAGCTAATGGAAAACTTGGACTTGACAATCGCACCGAAGTGCTACAATTTATGCGTGGAGCCGGACGCGCGACGGATCCGAGAGATCCCTAACAGACGATGTCATAGATGACCGAATGCCCTTAAAATCAGCTGGTAAGGAAGAGGAGGAGTCAGACATTAATAGAGATGGCCAAATGTATAGTGCAGGCATCGCAGATTATAGGTATTCAAAAATTTCAAAGATTTAAATGCTCCGAAAACTTTAAACGCGTTTTTCTCGAAACGGGATTTTCAAACTGGGTGGACTCATAGCTTCAACACCATTGCAAGGATCGACTTGCATTTTTTAAAGTAGATTTATAAATATATTCTCCATCGAAGTACGAAGCCGTCTTTTGATATTATAAAATTACTTGGTTTTTTGTTCCAGCTTTCACGGTTTTCTAGGAATTGGAGCGCCCGCGGAGTACCTTCAAAAGTGTTTTTCCGCAGATATGCGGTAGCGCCTCCATTTTGTACAAAAATCGTAGTACAAAATTTCTTTTTCATACATCAATATGTGTTAAATGAACCATCGAAATATGAACACTATTCCTTTTCCCATAATCCCAGAATTATGTTTTTTCGGCCTCTATAGTGGTGTCACCCCTTAATGAGTGCTCTCCACAGGGTGACTTACTCGCATGATATAGCTGTGTAATCTGAAATGTATACAATTTATTAAATGTCATGTATACATCTAGTAAATAAACAGGAGATCGAAACAAACAAACAACAAAAATGATTATTAATAACATTTTATTAATTTCGGAGTTGCTGAACTTGACCTGTCTTGAAATTTTTAGAACGAGAAAGAGAGAGCACTTCATTGACGTGAATGCGTACTTCCAAACGTACCAAAAATAGGAGGTTTCTTTTTATTGAAATGCAAATTTTGACTTTGTTCGTTCGAGTTCTTGAAAGAATTGGAAGTCTATTTGAAGAAAGTGAGGGATTACCTTAAAAAATCCGTGTCACAATTTTAAAAACTCGGTGATGTCCCCTTGCGGTAATGTAGTGATGATGAACAATATTGAAGATTATGGACATGGAGTACATTTGAAAAGAATTAGAATAGACGTCGTTAATAACTTTTCAAATAAACGCCCACTCTACCAATATTGATATTTAAGATTTTCGTTCCCCCTCGTGCTCCCTGAGTATGGGGGATTGCAATCACTTCGAGAAAATATATTTTATGAAAAATCGTTTCACGAGTTTCTTCTATTTTCGAGATTCTTATTTCTTTTAAATTATTAGCCCGGTCCACAACTGAATGGTCATCCTGTATACGTAACACTCTTTGTTAACATCACTATTTCCCTAGTTAAATGAATTATGTCATAAAAATATTCATGATATAATTTAATAACTGCAAGTCTATGGCTGAATATTTATTTACATTCTTTTCCTGTATATAACATGTAAATTTCTTTCAATTAGGATCTAATATAATAGTTTTACTTTTCAGTTGCATTTTAATGTTCTTCCCGGTCAGTCTATTTTATTTATAATTAATGATATTTTTCTTTTTAAACAGCAACTCAAAAGATTTAATACAAATTCTGAAGAGGGCCGCAATGATCGGCCGAAAAGTTAACATTGCGTTTTTTTTATTATGAAAACCCATTATATTAGATCCTAATTGAAAGAAGTTTATGTATTATGTAAAAAATTAAAAAGGATCAACGAAATTATATATCTTTTCCTGGTTAGTGGTCCTTTTTAAAATAAAATAATTAAGATACGGAAATTGATAGAAATTAATAGAAATTCATTACCTATGCTCAATTTTAACCCGGTCAATAATTTACGCGTGAAATTATTTATTCAACTGTAACTGCAATAGATATATTAATCTGTCCTCACTTAATGGATACTGTTATTTTCGTCTCAGTTATCCCTACCGTCATTCGCGATTCCACTATGTTCCCTCTTTAAAGCTATTTAACCTTTCGAAGCAATTCCGGAAAGTTTTGTCGACAGTGAAAGAAGTCAACTTTGTGCGTCAGCAATGCTACTTTCAGTGGAATAAAAGTGCAAAATGTTATGATAAAGAATAAACTTATTGGAAATTGTATTTTCAATATTTTCTGTTATATTGATAATAGTTAAAGTGGTTTTATTAATAAAAATTATATGATGTTAATTCTTATAATTATCGTGACATTTGCTGACAATTACACAGGCGCTACGAAAGGTACATCAGAAATTCACCGAAACTCCTAACCTTTAATATATTTTTTACATTTATATTTTGAAAAGAAATATGACATATATTTAGAAAATTGTCATAATATTTCATTTAGAAAGTAAAAATATTCCAGAGACTTTTATTGGAGAAATATAAATATTGGAGAAGAATGTATTGTAGAAATATAAATATAATATTCATCAATATTTACAAAACACCGTAGAAAAAAACGCAAAAATTATAGTCTCGTTCAAAATATTAAATATCTCCTGGCAAAATTGAAGTTCTTGTGAACGACTACTCATATACATGCTATATACAGTGAAATATTATGTATTGTTATTGTAATAATAGACAATTCTTTATTATAAACTTTCGTTTTCATCCCAAAAACGAACAATGTATTATTTCATCGTTTGACGTCTAAGCGATGATGAGTTGTGCCACCATAAAACATTAAAAATATCGGAATTTTTTGCTTTCATTAAGGCCTAAAGTTTCTAATGGAACATTTTTAGATGCGTACGATACAGATATTCATCTGAGATATTGAAAATGGTATACTGACGGCTGTTCGACGACCCTGAGGGTTTATGGCTTATTGTGAATGGATTCTAAACCTTTTTTCTCCCTTACTTTTATAACATTTAAGCGGAATTTTTTTGCGAGTTGTGACCGGTACAGAATCATGGATCTAAACATTAATTAGGTCGAAGTGCTACAGTATATATCACCGAGAAATTAATATTAAAATTAGGTGCTTCGCCCACGCGGCCTTCGGCCGCCAACCACACCGGGGGCTCCGCCCCCTGGACCCCCAGCGCGCTTCGTGCGCAGCTCGCTTCGGGCCTCACTGGCTGAACACACTTCGCGACTGCGGCCTTCGGCTCAGAGTGCCATGAGTTTATAAATTTGATATGCCAATTCACATTCACTCCATATACACATGTACATAACTACATTGATAGTATATGACGCTGAAAAGTATTGCTATTACATAACTAGATTGATAGTATGTGAAGCTGAAAATTATTTCTATTTCCATATAGATTAATGTGCTTTTTTTATATGTTTAGTGTTATATAATTGAAAATGAACATTTTCAAAACTTCTCCCCTCCACCGTAGGTTGGACGATATATTGCCTTAAATAACAAGGATCTTAACATGCCAAAATGATAACCCAAAAACTTGCGAAAATGTTTTTTGATTATCCCCCCCAACCCCCTCTCCCACATTTGAAAAAAAAAATGAGAGGCTTTGTCCCTGCAGCGTTTGGCTGCCAACCCCACCGGTGGCTCCTCCTCATGAATCCCCGGCGAGCTTCGCTCGAAAGTTTTGTCACTAAATTCAGAAAGATATGGAAGTTTAAAGTTTATCAAGAAAATGTTTTTTGTTCCCCCCCCCCCCCCTCCATTTTAGTATGGATATATCCCAAAATCTAGTCAGATGTAAGTTCGGTCAAAGCACATATTTGAAAACAAAAATTATATTGATATCTTTTTTAGTTCGTGACTTATGGAAGCTACAAAAAAAAAAGATGATGAACGAACGGACGAACGGACGGACGAACGGACGGACGTACAAGATGAAAAATTTTCGAAGTGCGTGAATTGCGGAGACTATAGAGCTTGGTGTAAGAATGTACAGGTAAAATAAAAAATAAGAGGATATAGCTCAAGAACTAACGAACAAAATGAGCAATGGAAACTTAAATTCGGATGGGTACTTTTCTTATAAAAAATTCTGAAAGTATGAAACTCAGAAAATCAAAGCGTACCAAATTCAATACTTCGTGCCGACCTTCAGTGCGGGTCGACACGAAGTTTAAAATTTGATCTGCAATATAAGTTATAAAATGTAACTCGTATTGCGTAAATAAACATTTTCAAAACTGTGTTTCCTCACAGTAGGTAAGCTGAAATATTATTAAGGGGGTATTAATAATTCCCTTTGCGAACTATATCGTATTTTTCAATCTCTCGGAATTTTACTGCTCAAAAGCCACCCCCGTCCTCGGAACTCACTACAGAAGTTTCGATCTTATGAAATCTACTAGGCATGCACCATTTTCACCGCCTACAGCTGCACACGTTTCAACTTTTTAGAACACCATTGCATAAGTTTTTCCCAATCCGATGTGCACTAAGGTAATAAGCTTATTACTTGCGAAATAATGAAATTCACAATTGATAGATATCTTATGCCAATTTGTACATTTTAATGCTAGGTTACTTATTAGAGACCAACAATTCAGAATGTTATAGGACACGATTTTTTAAATATTTCTCATATCTCGACTTTTAATTATGCGAATTGAAAAAAACCGATGACGGTTTGATTCGGAATATTTTTCCGAGTAATTTGAGTTCTTCTTCATTGTTTTCCTCAATACAATGATAAAGATACATTTTTTTAAATTTAGCAATTTAATCAATTAATTAGTTAGTTTATTAAGAATTGAAAATATTTGTTATTTCACTTAAAATTGGATGGTCTAGAAATAACAGATGACTAATAGATTAGGTATTTTTTTGGTGTATTATGCTTTTTTGATAATTGATCAGTAATGAAGAAACTGAATCAATACTTCATCTCCGGGATAACCGGGTGTGAAGAAAGGAGGTGGAGAGGAGTCAAAAGGAGATCCATTTTTATTTTCGCGGACAAGTACGCGAGGTGAGTGTTACGTCGCAGCATTCATTTTCAGTGCGGCATGCAAGAATAAATCCTATTCGACTTGCTGAACGTCATGTAGTTTTTCGATCTAGACATTTTCGGCGAACTTTTTCTGCACTGTTATTCAGTATTCGAAGCTTTGTTCGAGACAACGGATCGTCGAGGTATCCAGCGTTGTCGGAATCCTACCAGACCTCGATCAACGTTGTTCCTCATCGGAAAAAAAATCACGCGATTTGCAAAAACCGTCACATCGGGATATAAGTTGTTGTCATTGGTCGCAAATCGACATCTTGGCAGATGTTGCAACTTTTGAAACTACGCAATCGCATCGCGGTGAGCGTGAGTACCGTATGCTCGTCGAAAAAAGTTCTGCCATTTTTTAGTATTAATTTCGGCAGCCAAATCCAACATCGAAATAATAGAAAGATTTCAGTCAAAAACCCTGAGGAGTATTGTCAAAGCTCCCTGGTTTGTCCCAAGCGACATAATCAGGAAAGACCTAAATATAACTTCAGTCAAAGAAGAAATAAAGACAGCTTATAATAAATACAATAGTCGCCTGACAGATCATCCAAACCGTCTTGTGACATACCTGTGTAAAACTTCTCACCCTAATATCTTGTCATTCAAGAGCATATGTCAAAGTATTTACAGATGGGTAACTGCTATCATGTTACGTATAATTAATGTATGTAAAATTTACTTATTGTCTATATTCAAGACAAATTGTAAAAAAACAAGGGGTAAAAAAAAATTTTTTTTTTTAGTATTGAATATAGAATTTTTATTTTAAAATTTTTTAAAATTTAAGCGCGATTTTAAAATTTAAAATTTAGCATTCAGACAAAGGCGCGAAATATAAACCCGACAATTTATTTCTCGATAAATCCATTTCTATATTGAATTAAAATGAAAAAGCAATTTAAAATTTAAAATTATCCCGAAACCCACGTGGCCGACCGAGGATAAATTCGAATTTTGAAGATAAATTAGAATAATCAAATTAGGACTCGAACCTGAACCTGAACCGATCAAATACCACGATGTCCTCGCCGTCCGCTTCCGGTCCTGTACCAACCTCTGGACCCTCGCATACGATCCAAGCTCTTGCAGGTGGGCAATCACCTTTGCCTATCGAGGGATTATGGTACCGGGACGAAAATCTCCTCGATGATTAATGGAACTTCTATAGTTGCCAACAAACGCCAGGAACCAGGATCAACGATTATTGCAA
This sequence comes from Trichopria nigra, assembly GCA_030522945.1. Taxonomy (NCBI): domain Eukaryota; kingdom Metazoa; phylum Arthropoda; class Insecta; order Hymenoptera; family Diapriidae; genus Trichopria; species Trichopria nigra. Next base: position 8,674 of record JAPYZR010005082.1, read on the forward strand.
AGTGGAGATCCCGAACGGCGAACACGCGGATCTCGTCTGGCAGATTTTAAAAGGAAAATTCCGCCGATCCGACTCTTGTAGCGGTGAAAGGGCATCTGATCGTAGTAACGGCACCAAACATTTTATGGAGACTAGTTGTCAAGGATCACGAACATTTGTTGTTTTGTTTAAAACAAAATCAAATTATCACGCATTCGACGAATCGAACTTCAAATATTCAAATCGATTCGCGCAAACTTTGAATGTGCCTTTCTGCACGGCTGCGGCCGATTTATACAAATTACCCCATTTGGTGTGCAATGGTGCAGGAAAACCGAAAAAACCTGCACCCGGCACCCAACAATAAATTTATAGTTTATTTATTTCTAACAATGTTTCTTTCCGTAACAAATATTTTACGTGATTAATTAGTAATTAATGATGGGTGAGATAGTCCTACAACGCGAATTAACACGGCTGAACGAACTTATTCGCCAATTAACCTTTTACAAGTATGAACTTTCCAAGAAAAATCGATCGTCGTCTTGATTGCGAAAGTGCCGCGGCTGCAAACGATAATAATTTGGTAGACGATGCGTTGAGCAACCGTGTCCGTATCACGGGGTGAAAATATCGGCATTCTGTAAGATAGAACAGCAGCTTGAAAGTGGCGTGCGCTAACGCTCAAATTAATCGCGATCATGCAAAAATAGATGCTCTATATATAGGCGACGTGATTTCATGTGCGAGCAATACTGGCCAACACGATCGGATCAAAAAGAAAAGGAATATGACTACGTACTCGAAATCGGCGGAAGATTGAAATGAGAAGTTGCGATAAATCGTTTAAAATTTTGTATCGTTCTTCTTAGACATTTACCGGCTGCTTGCAAAAGGCATTATCGCTGCTTCGCCCATTGCGGAACTTCAAGAAGTCCCGAAATCTGAGTACACCGTCTCAAAGTAATGGGATCAGGCTTTAGTGCGAATATCTATACAGGAAGGCGCTTACATGACTTAATCGTGTCGATTGCGAAATTCGCGATCTTATCAAAGCTGTCAATGAACAGTTTCACACTCGACGTCGAGATACTCGATTCTCGATTTCAGAGCGAGGGAAAAAATAATTATACCATCCGTAGTAGTGACGGGCGTCAGACTCATTTTCGTGTTCTTACTGAATTCCCAGAACTCACTGGGGTAACGCACGCGCCTGACCTTCAAACATCAGATACTTTTCCATACATCATTATGGAAGGACCGCCGGTTTCGAAGCGCAGGAGACGCCATGCACTAGATTTTACTTGATTTAGCCGTCATAAATGGTATTAATCCTGATAATCTCACTGCTAAATCCCGTTTTGACCCAACATCTTATCATTTACCGGTCATCATAAACTTAAATAATCAAATTACTTTATAACAGAAATTATCCTACTTATATAATAATATTCAGATTGATCATCCTAGGTACGTGCTTCCGATTTAGCCGTGCACGGTAGAACGGAAGGCGTTTTTAGTCGCGGTTTTAATGGCTTCGGCTTCGTTTAGTAAAGTGTTGGTCGCCTTCCGGGACTCCTACTAATAAGTGTTCTCGCTCGCGCGCGCCAAAGAATGTGCCTCGGGAGTGTTTTTTTTTGTATGCGTAAATTTAGGGAAAATCGTGGGGAGGCTTTGGTTTATCCAACGGGAAAATGAGGTGTTTGAATAGTGGCAAATTCACGGAATGAATAATAGGTCCACTAAATTGACTCTCGTTTTGTGGGAAATTCAAGTTGCACGACAAATCAATTTTTTTGTAAAGAAACTCCGAAGTGGTTACCGTTTTGTCTCAAGTGATTTTAGTCATTTTTTTGTTAAAAGGAAGTTTAGAAGTAATCATAAGGATGGCTCTAGGGTCGCGGAAGGTTCAACTTCCACGACCAATAGATCATGTATTTTTATTTTTATTTTCTTCTGTCGCCTATATCAATGCTTCAAAGTAGCTACCGTTTTTTTTTTGTTAAAAATTATGTCAATAATTGTGTTAAAAGTAAACTCTGAAGTAATCATTAATATGGCTCTCGGGGAAGTTTGACTTTCACGATAATTAAATTTATCTTTTTTTTTTGTTTTGGAAGAGACGGGAGAGTGGTTACCATTATTTTTTAATTAGAACGCTCCCGAAGAAAGGGGAATAGTAAGATTAGTTATTTAGTAGCTACCGATGCAATAAATGGAGGTTCGCGTGAGTGTCGTGCCGTGGATAGGCTAGAGGCAGCGTGATTGTCTCGAGACGCGGGTAATACGAGAAAAAGGGGACAGCCGTAGAGTCCTCGGGTACGGTAGGATGTTTGTGATATCGTATATAGAGGGTTACCGGCACCACACTGGTGCGAGCGCGTTAGTCTTTTCTGTTTGTTTGTTTTTTTTTTTTTTTTGTTATTGGCCACGTGGTGGTAGAGGATACGGGCACCCGTTGTGGAGGTTGGAACGAAAATTCCGGCGCTTAAGGGCCTCGGACGAGAAATTCTGCAACGAGACGTCCCCTAGGACGTAAACCTGCGACGCTTTCGCCCACCGGCTAGCTGTGTGGGATGAGGTTTCCGGAGGGAAAACGGGTCGTTACCAATTATAATTTA
>JAPYZR010005083.1:0-16045 GCA_030522945.1 Trichopria nigra
TTTTTTCGAATCGTACATTCATAAATATCGAAACGACTCGACAGTGATAAATAGGTTTCTTGAAAGAACGCGAAATACAGAACAAAAGAAATGTAAAAAAAAAGAGAAGCAAAGGCAAGAGCGGTTCGTTGGACGTTGCGAGAGCGTTCTTGGGGTTTCCAAGAGCGCTGCAATTTGTAAATACTTAATCAATGATGGAAAATATAAAATGATCGTCAATATTGAACATAGTTTGGAAATCTGATTATTTTGTTTCGCGCAAGAATGAAAATGAAGTCGGCGAGGCGAAAATTGCGCATGAAATGTGGTGTAAATTTAACGAACATGACAATAATCATCGAAAAGATATTTTATCAGCATAGTTACGGATTGTACATTTCTCATTGAATACATCGTTAAGCTAGCGAGGTTTAAAAGCTAGAGTGAGACATTTCGATCTTTATATAAGATTATCCGAATTTTTCTTTTTTTTCCCCCTTTTTTTCCCCTTTTTTTCTTTTATCTTTGCTTGGAAAGCACGCACTTTTTCGTTTTGTTTCGAAAGGGACGCTACATTTGAAAATCGTGAAGGGTGATTTCTTTTTTTTACGCGACTTGTATTCTTTTGATACGTTTGCGGATTTATCGTACGTTATTATCATTATTATTTTTCTTTTTTTTTTTTTTAATGCGTAATTTATGCGTGTGCTACTTTCGTCCAAAGTTGGGTTTTTTCAACTTCAAAATTTTTGTTTCGTAGATTTTCAACAATTTTTTCCGAACCGTTTTTTTTTGTTAATCGCAATGGATGAATCATTGTTTCGAGATGGTGGGGGAGTGAGGGGGAGCTCGTAAAAAGCGTGCACGACATTCACTTCGACAAATCGATTTATCACTCGAAATTGGGAGAGAACGCGCGGGGGGTGCTGAACTGAGTTTAAGTTTGAATAATTCTATTTTTCGCGGATAAGATGAGAAGAGGGAGGGAGGTAGGGAGGATTTAAAACCTTTCGGCGAAACGGGACGTCTAGCTGACGGACGAGTAGGAGGGGGGACAGCGGCTGTACGATATAATCGAAATAAATGTATTTTTATTCGCAATAAGACTTATTAAGGGCAAATAATATCGGGGCGTCGCGGTGATGAGATACTCGCGACACCGAAGAGTAGGAGGAGGAGGAGGAGGGAACAAAGGCGTGTGTGTACGTTTATATACAAAAGCAATAATACCAGCCGACTGCGAGAGATGCATTCTCTCCGCAATTGTGCGTGCGTGTTTTTTTGTCACTTCTTTTTACGGACGTATTTCGTCGCTTCTGTTGTTTTTTTTTTTTTTTTTTTTTTTTCTCGGAGAGACTGAGGGCATTCGATGATGATAGCGGAAAGGGGGGGAGGGGGATGATCCGGAAGAAACGGAATGTCGCAAATCAAGTGCCTGCTAAACGGACCTTCGGAAGGTCCTGGGGTGAGGGGGCGATAGAGAGGATGGGGGGGGGGGGGGGGGTATTTCTCGTTTGCGATGCGGAGTTCGTCGAGAGAGAGGGAGGGAGAGAGATATGTATTTATTCGATGATGAAGTAAACAAAAGCATGAGGTGGAAGGGTAGGAGAGCGATAAGGCGAGCGACGACGAATGTACCTTTGGCGGAAAAAAGGGACGTTGATTGATGCGTTTTCGAGTTATGAGGGGAGGAGGGGTGCTTTATCGTTCGGAACGCATCGAACGTCGGTCGAGAAGAAACGCGTGAAAAGGGGCCACTTTGACACGCGCCAGCTGGCCGGGATTTTTAACGATAGTGGCGGGAGAGTTTGCCCCCTATTTTAATAATGCATGGATAATAATTACAGTTTACGATGCACTGTCGTTGGAAATGCCGCTAAATTGGCGTGGGTGGCAAAAAAAAGAAAAAAGAAAGAACATAAATAGATAAAGAGCGACGCGTTTGTATAGGCGCGATTCACGGGACGAGTTGGCATCGAGGCGCGCCTTATACAGTTATGATTATTACGTTGTTTAAATTAATATTAACACACGTTACTACTATTATAATAACAACAACCTTTGTTTATTTAGTTATACAGTGTATTAATTTAGTTCTCCTATCCTTTGTATATATTCGCAAGACTTAATAAAACGTAAAACAATAATAAATTACGAGTCGTGACGCATTGGTTTATTGTGAACCTCGGCCTTTCTCTAATGTTTTCCTTTTTCCTTTTCTTTTTATTTTCCCTTTCTCTTTTGAATTTTCTTTTCTCTTCTCTATTTCCTTTTTACTTGTTTCTATTCTTTTTTTGTTCTTTTCGTTGTTCTTTTCTTTTTTCTTTTCTTTTTCCATTTTTTGTCTTTTCTTTTCTTTTTTCTTTTCTCCTTGAATCCAACAGTCAAAGAAATAAAGATACGTATACATATAAATATATTTATTGTAAAATAATAATAATAATAATGGAAATGTCAGAACATCGAGAAAACGCAAAAAATTTGTTATCGAAGATTTTTCTATAAGTTGGTATAGTTGGACACCACCAATCACGATTGTCATGTTTTTATGTAAAAGAGAAAGAGGAATTTTCGTTAGAATGAAAAAAAGAATCGTTCCGTTACATTGCAAATGAGAGAAGATGAGCAGTTGAATGACCAAGAATGATGGCCCACCTGTTGTACGCATTAACTTACAATTCAGGGGTCTTCTTTTGTAGACATTCGGTTTCAAACGATTGAATGAAGCAAAAATATAGGTATATAGACATAAAGCGCATCAGTGTAACAGCTTACAAAATAATATCGTGGTTTTAAATGCGTATAGTAAACTTGACATTGACAGAACCAGTAGGCTAGGAGGAACGAGAATAAGAAAAGACCAAAATAGCGAATAGTTTTGGTTTTAAAAATGTTTTGGCGACAGAATTGCTCGTCAGAAATTAAGAAATAAAAAAATATTTTATAAAAGAAATGCAAGGAAATAAAGTAAATATTCGATTCGAACGATGACATCTACTATATACATGTATAATGTATAATCGAATATTTACTTATACTGGAAGAGACTTGCAAATGTAAACATGTTTTGACCTTGGCATTTAAAGTTTAAAGGACTGAAAGCAAGAGCATTATTATTGTTGTTAAAATTGACAAAAATAGAGAGTGTATAAAAACGTATAGTGACATGGTCATTTACTAACCAAAAATATGAATAGCACGCGTTATCAAGTGAGTGAAATCACTGATTCAATGAAATGCTACATCCAATAAATAAATAAATAAATACATCTACCAATATCTAATAATATGTATTTAAATGAATGTACGATTTTTGTTTTTGTTCTTTTTTTTTTTTTTTTTGTTACGACGAAAGTGACATGAAGTCATGAAGCGAATGAAGATTTTATTTGTAGTGGTGACAGAACCGTTCATAAGCGATGTGATGATAGAATTTCATTGTGGCATAATATTTGATATATAATTTCATTGTTTCAATGATTTTCAATTCTTCCCGCTAAACGAGAACGAATAAAAACAGATTCAATAAAATAGTTTTTAATCCGATTTGTATAAAATGAATAATTGGGCCTGAAGTAGAACAGTTATCAATCAAACCTTAAAAAAAAAAGTACTTAATGACAAATAATTGAAACGTTTTGTTTTTTTCAAATACGTAAAATTCGGGCTTTGGAAAGGTATATAATTCTACATTAAATGTGGAATCTCTAAAAAATGGTCGTAAAATTGGTTTAAAATTGAGTAGAAAATTAAAACGTTCCGATTCACATTTTAAAATTGAAACATTTTTAAATTAAAATTTCGTCTTTTAAATTCCTTTTTAGACGTTCTCGTTTATTGGGTATAGATAATGAGATTAAAAATGATAAATAAGTAATTATTAACAAATTATAATTATACACTAATAAGAAATAATTGCACGAATAAATAATTAAATGATGTATATATTTATTTATTTACTGATATATGATAAATTTAAATTTGATTACTTAAAGAACATTTTCAGGATGGTTTTATGAAGTTCAAGTACTTGGTACATATTATGAATACCAATTTCTAAGGCATGACGTCATATGATATTGTGGTTCGACTCCGACTTAGGATGGACACGACTGCCAGGCATACGAACCAGAAATTAAAATTCGTTCGTCTCGACATCTCGACGAATCGTTTAATGTTTAACGAACTTTTTGTATAATTTCACGTTATAAATAATTAAAGCAACGATTTTTTGATAATGCATTCTTGATATCAATGAAAGCGTTTTTGAGTTGAAGTTTTTTTTTAAGGAAAAAAGTCATGTATGTATATAATTTATAGTTGTTTCTAAGCGTTGTTTCTCATTTAATTCTGATGTAAATAGAACAAAGAAAATGGAGTATGATTCTGTAACATATACTTCTTATACCTTATCTCTATATGATCTGTATTATCTGTAAAATCTTATTAAATCGTTAAAAATATTAAGGACTTCAGTAATTATCACTATGAAAGAAAATAATACAAATTGAATTCTGAATAGATTATATTTATTGTATATACTATATTGAAGAATAGTGCGCATTTTAAAGAACTTTTATTGTATACATATTACAATTGCCCACATGTTTGCCCTAATATGGAGAAGCGCGTTTGAATTAATAGAGGTGGTCTCGTGACGTCATATCCGTTACGATTCAAGGGCGATACAAAATAACTGTCCAGTAAATAACGATGAAGCTGTCGAGTTTTATAATGGTTAATTGCTGTGCTTAAAACTTAATATCCCCTATGCCCATGTTTATTTCTACATATATAGTTTTAAGAGAATAACCGCGACGAAATAAAAGTTGGATAAAATCAAAGTATAACCATATTGTTATATTTTTTACACACACATCCATCACCTGTTGAAAAAATTAGCATATTATTTATTTATATTAAATATGAAAATAATCTTTCTTTTTTTTTAATAGTGATATTGTAGATATTCAGTACATCGAAAGTAACATAGTATATATAGTAGAAAAGTTCAGATAGAAAGTTTGTCAAGAAACACTTGATTAATTAATTAATTAAACGATAGAATATTTTGTTTCAAAGTTTGTTTCGTAATGTTCTCAATAGTACATTTCTTTACGAGTGGGAGAAATGCATTTTTACGATATATTAATATTTTGAAACATTTCAAAATAGTATAGCAAGAATGATACGCACATTTATATATATGTATATAAATCTTTTTATATATATCCATTATATAACTATAATTGTGATATATAAATATATATAAATAACATATATGAAATATTTAAGGACGTTCGTGATAATTGGATTTTCGTCTAATATTTAAAAATATTATTTTTTATTGTTCCAATATATATATACATTTCCCGCCGTATGTATACTTTTTTATCTATTTTCCTTGAAAAGCCCACATTATACCTTATTGAGTTTTGTATATACAAAAATCAGTTTAATTTGAGACTTTGAACTTATCATTTTATTTACCCGAAATCTTGAGTAAAAGTCCCACAGGAAAACCACTTCCTATTCAGTATTCGATAAGCAAAGAAAATAAAAGATGGCTTGATAGAGATATGAATTTGTATACCGACGAATCCATTCAGAAATATTCGTGGACTAAAACAAAAAATTATTATTATTAATTAGCAATTAATTAATTAGCAAAATTAATATATGTTCGACGATTTTTATATTTACTATTGTTTTTACACATTTACCATCTTCTTCCTAAAAAATTAGTGAAAATGACTAAAAATGATTAAAAATAATGCCTTTTATATACATAAGGCATTCCATGCCATATATCCACAAATTGTTGAAATTTTTGTAACATTTAAGACTCAACGTAAGGTTCAAACATGGTTTCTTTCAATTTTTTGTCTGAAAGTCTTTTGAAGACAAAACGAAAATTCAAAATTCGTATAAAAGTTTCATCAAATTGATGCATCTTTGAAAATATGCGATTTAAAAAAAAAAAAAAAAAAATGCAAAGTAGTTGCTGTTTTTAACTTAAAATAGACGGCAATAATTTGTCGAACGAGGCATATCACTTGACAAAAGTAATTATTGTCGTCTTTTTTTATGTCTCGAAAACGCTTTTCCAAAAATTCGAAAAAAATTTTACTGCAAAGTTCATTAAAAACAGTAACTTCTGTGTGAGATATATGCGGCAGTTTAAACATGTATTTTTAATATTTTTATACATATAGATCAACATATGACACAAAAGTTAGTGTTCTGAATGAACTTTGCAGTACAATTTTGTAAGAATTTTTTAAAAAGCGTTTGCGTGACCTATAAAAAAGACGACATAATATAATCATATATAACACATAAACATATATATACAAAGGATGACAAAAAATCAAATATAATATATAATTTTATAGATTGATGTGATCAATACTCAATCCTGTACTGTTACTAAGTTCATTGCAAATTTTCCCTTCACTCCTCTCTCCATTCGATTAAAAATATTTCAATGACTTTAAATTCAGAGAAAAAGATACACGGAATTCAAAATGGCTTTAGCTCTTCCTGAAAGCATTCATTGAAACGGTAATTAAACTTGCATTTAAACAATAAGGTGACGTAATATTGCAATTAGGAAAAGTCATTAAAAAGGTTGATCTAAATATATTTTCCGATTCTTTTTGTCATTTTCAATATGACATTTTCATCGCGACGTAGTTTTTAAACTTTTAGTCCTATACGAGATGTCTTTTTAAAAAATGTATGATTTTAATTTCCCGAATAAAATTAAAAACAAGCTGAAAAATGTGTTTTTGCGTCCACGACGTCAATTTACGATGAATTTCTCACACTGTTTCTGATGCCGGCAGCTTAGTTACAAGTGGAGGAAATTCAATTTCCAGCACCGAAGGCAGTATGGGAAATGCATATTTCCCGCACACATTACTATTATATAAAAAAAAATTAATCTTTATACCTGTCCATTGACTAATAAAAATAAAAAATATCAAAAATAGTAAAAGTTAGTTGCAGAAAATAAAAAATTAGTTATTTTCGTACCATGGGCGTAATGGCCAACTTTACGCACGCGGTGCGAACATTATATTCCATCACAGTAATGTAGTACCCAGTAAAAAAAAAAAAAAAAGATTGATAGTTGAAAACTTGGATTAAAAAGGATTAAAAATTATTAATAGATTGAATTAATATTGTTTGAAATTGTTGAATTTAGATGATGGTCCTTAAATCCTGAAAAAGATGATCAAAGTTAGAAGTTGAAAAATAGAAAAAATTATTAAAGGATTCATTTCTTCTACAACGAATATACTTCTGAATTCTTGTTAATCCAAGTTTTGATGTTTTAATAATTTTTTTTACTGTGTAAAGCACCCCATCCAACTTTGAAAAGAAGAAAAGTGCATAATCGGTCATTTCCAGCTTTACTCCTAGAGTGCGAAAATTCCGACTTTACGCCCGAAAATCCGTACTTTTTACGTCTACTATGACGAAAAATATGTATAACATTTTCCCACTATTATTGGAATGAATTTGAGTCGAAACCGATTCAAGTACGTCCGTGGAGAGGAAAACGAAGAAACAAATACAAGCTGTTATTGTAGAAGTACAAAATAAATATCGTTTATTTATTGTCCTTCCGATTATCAGATTAGGAATTCGTACAATTAGCAATACGAAATCACAACGGTATTTATATAATATATATATTCACTCACTTATAATCACACAATCATACCGCGTACTCATTCACGTAAATGCGTAGAAGTTGATAAGATAATAAACTCTCGCACGGGGAGAAATTCGCGAAGGACTAAGACAATAGTAAAATTCCCCGCGACGCGTTCGTCGCGGGAACTTCTCACTGCGCGATCCGTATTGTTTTTCGCTCATATACATATACGACTCTATAATGACGGACAAGAGCTTTTCCACGCGCTTACAAAATTTCTACGAATCACTTTTTACAGTCGGGCTTGCGATTCTCAATTGGCAGTCGATTTATGGTTGCGTACCCGTAACACCCAAGTTGGAGAAGAACTTTCAAACCTCCGAAGATTCGCTTATTGAAATTCTGGATAAATATACGATAACAAAAAGGACACGTGTGCTACTTTATTGGGCAAAATTTCGGCCGATTGTTAGGTAAACTAGAGAGGCTTGAAACGTCTTCCATCAACATGCGTGACTCGGGACCCTGAACTTTGTTGCACAAGTAGCTGGCACGATCGATGGGGATCGATCAATTGGCGACTCATTTCTTGACCGTGAAACCGTCACCGGTCGGGTCCAAGATCCAGGGGTAGTTGTTTGGGCACTCCATGCAGGTGAAGAGACGGAGAGTCTCGCCGGGCAATTCCCGAGTCGTCAATGGGCAGGCGTTTGGCAAGGAGCAGTAGGGTTGCCCTTTCTCGTCGCAGGTTTCTTTCCAAGCGTCAAAGTCCCTCAACTGACCGAGCTCGGTGGGCTCTTGCATCCATTTGAGAACCTAAGTTGAACAAAGTTGTCGTTAATACTCGTCGAATGAATTTCAACTGAGAGGATATTTCGCGACACGTTGAAAAGGAAATGTCAACTCACCTGGACCATCGTAACGAAGTAGGTGTCGGTACGTTGAAGGACCTCTTCGATGAACTTGATGAGTTCGTCCTTGTATTCCTTCTTGCTCTTGAGCCAAGAAGCGTGGAAGTGGAGACCAAGAGGAGCACGATTGGTATTGAGATGGCGGTTGAAGTTGTGCCTGAGCAGTCTGCCGAATTGTTCTCCGGATTGGATGTTGGAGCAGGAGTCGACCATGTGACAACCGGGCAGAGATTCGTCGAATGTCGGGTCATCTCGTCGGTCGAGTTCGTTCATGACGACCTCCCAGACTGGATGGGATCTGGACGGGCAGTTGCCACTGTTGCCGTTGCATTTGTGCGGCATGCGGAAGTAGAGGGTGTAGGGCCAGATCGGCACGCGGCCCAGAGAGGCGGTGATGGAGGCATCGTAGTTGAAGAATTGATCAGCCATCATCTCGAATTGTTTGTTGCCACCGACTCGGAGGTACGGGGCTCGGACGCCGATGATCGAGCTGTCGGTGATGTTGGCGAAGCGTTCGATGATCAACCTAGCACCGGCCATCTCGGCGAGCCAATCGTCGTAAGAACCTGAACATTAATGGTCGTTCAATCAGAAACAAGAGCGAGCTAAGGGTTTATCATATAAGGTGCCAAAATATGGATGGAAAACGAACCTTGCGTCCAGTATTGGGGATCGTCTTTGTGGGTGAGCGAGAAGACGGCAATTTCATGACCTCGCCTGTGAAGATCCTGGACGGCCGAATAGTTGGTGTATTTGTGAGAGACGAAGAAGGTACCGCGGATCTGACATCCGTTGGGATTGGACCTTTGACCGTTGAAGATTTCATCGTACAAGTCGATGTTGTCGACGTTGACGGCTCCGTTGAAGGTGATGGTGATCATCTGAGGAACTTGCTGGACCTCGATGTTGCCAGGAATGCGGGTTCCGTCCGGAGAGCAGTGGCAATCCGGAAGGACGCACTGGGTCGGGTCGCAATCCGGAGCGCGGTTCGGATCGGTTTCCACCGCTGAAAATTTTTAATTATTTCTTTAGTATTATGCTGCGGAGTTGAGAATTGAAAATTTAAAAAAAGGTTTTTCTTTTATTATCCGTAATTGCTTCAGTGATAAATGTGACACTTACTACACGCGTTTTCATCGGATTCGTCTTTGCAGTCTGGTTTCCCATTGCAGAAAAGTTCTTTGTCCACGCACTCGCCGTTACCGCAGGAGAGTTTGCCTTCTGGGCACACGGGCTCGTCGGTTTTCAGGATTGGCAAGACTTTGCGGGGCTCTGAAATTAAAGCAATCCCTTACGTCGAGCTCTTATCCCGACATTGAATTTCCAAACGTCAAAAAAACGCTAAGACACACGTGACTCTGATTTATTTTACGACTCATTATGTCGTCATTTTTCTTTTATTTATTGCAAATAGTATTGGTTATAAAAATTGAATGGATCGTAAAACGTAAATATATATTTGTTTATTACAAAAAAAATATTAAAATATTATTAAAAATATTTTTGTGAAAGAAAATTAATTTAAACAATTTAAAAACTCGTTTAATAGCAATAAAATAACAGAAATATAAAACTGAAATTGAAAATTCGCGATTTCTGACGTGGACTTGTGACAGTATTACGAGTGCGGGAAGTGCAATTTCCCGCACGAGTAATATACGATATTTTTCTCAATGGTATGCGGGAAATTTAAACTTCCTACGTTGTTTTTGGTGTTAAAATTTCGCCACCAAAAACAGTGTAGGAAATACGAGTTTCCCGCATGCTATTGAGAAAACGTTTTTTCGTCGAATTAAAATACAAAAAATGTTACAAATTTCGAAACGTAGTTACATAGTTAAAAATTACAAAATTTCTTAGCGTTAGATGGTGAGCTTTCATTCCATAGCTTCTCCCCTGTGCACAAACTTTGTAAATTGATAGTCGGTCAGTCGGTGCCCGTTGTATTTTTCAGTACATTACAGTACCAGTAAATTTTCAAAATTTTTTGTGTATTTTGAAAAATGTAAGGATATCGTGATGTTACATGTACGAAAATGGCGGAAGAGATGAACGTATTTTACTGTCTTATTCAATTAAAATAAATTAATAAATAGAAATTGGAAATCGAAATATAATAAAAAATAATACAGAAAATATATAAATTTTTAATTATTAAAGACTTTAAAAAAAGTTATGTTAAAAAATTATAAAAGAAAGTAAATAAGAAATCATTATAAAATATAATTTTAGTTTGTACTTAAATATGGGATTTTTTTACGTTTTTACAATTTTTTGGCAATATACTTTCTCTTCGTAAAAATTCGTGTTTTTGTGATGGGTTACAACAGGATAATCTGTCACTGAAAACGTGAAAATCAAAAAAATCCAAAAATAAGAATACTTTTACCTGTAAAAATAAAAAATGACGGATTCTTAAATTTGAAAAAAGTTATTTACAAAAATGTAAGTTTTTATCTTTGTCTCGTCAGTTGTCATGTTGGGCTTATCATCGAAAATCATATTGTAAAGAAATAAAAAATAAAACAATCGAGTGTAATCTTATGTTACGTAAGCGTTTACATACGTATACATACAAACACATACATATACGTACATACACATACACAAGAACGTAATGACAAAAAACGAAATAAAAAATAATAATAAAAAAAAAAAAAAAAAAAACCTCCTCATAAAAAAAAATAAATTTAACAAAATTCCTAAATAAAAATATTTTTCGAAACTTTCCGTTTTGAAAAATATCATTTTTTTTTCTTTTGTAGCATTATAAGAAGCATTTTCAGAACTTTTGCGAATTTTCTTTAATGGTACTTGAGTATAGCGAGGAGTCGTGACGTCTGGTGATGCTTGGGTACTCTTCTATTCGTCGGCTCACGGCGATGCACGCGCGGTTAATGAACGCAACACAGGTTTATCCTCTTTTGTCTGTTGCGTTCCGATAGATACTGAGATTGTGAATTGTCGAGTTTCAGCCAGAAACAGCCATAGATTACAGTGTAGAGAATAAAAAGGCATATTTGGTTAAATCAGAGACGATAGAATGAGACACACATAGCCGTGAATGGAAGAACGAACAATGCCGAAACATTCATTAGAATACGAAGCGGGAACTCTTTTGTTTGACAGATTCGAGTACATAGCAGTCCCCTCCGATTCGTTGACGGAGGGATGTGACAGAGCTGAGATGAGGTGGTAGAAATTTAGAAGTTTAGAAATGTAGAATTTCCTGTTCAATATATTTTTTTTATTTCTATTTTCTTTTCTTTTCTCTCTCTCTTTTATTTTTTACGTTTGACTCGAAAAGTATAATCGTTCCGTTACGTACAAAGTTTCCCAGAAAAAAATTTAAAGAAAAAAAAATTCTTGACAAATTTTGTTTTTATACAAAAAAAAAATGACGTCAAATGAAATTTTCAAAAAATTCACGATCCCACCAATTAACTTTTCTCGTATACCGAAACGTATGATACAATTTATATACAATTGAGACAAAAGTATCGACAAAAAAAAAAAAAAAAAAAAAAAATAAATGATTGCCCAGAGCCCGCCAGAAAAGAGCGTCGAAAGTTGTAAATGTCCTGTGCGAAAACAGTGGTTAGAAACATACAGAAGTGGCGATTCTACGACGTTATATTAGATTTTATTTCTATAGCTGAAGCGATTTAATAGTCGCAGGGTGAGAGAGCGTGGGAAAAATGGCTTTTTTTTTCGTTTTGTTACACCGACGAACCACAATGGGAGTGTAAAAGACGCAGCCGGTCCCTATTTTATATGAAGGAAAGATTTTCAATTTTTACTTTTTACTTTATCTTTAAATTTATAGTTTATGCTTGTACCTTTATATCTTATCTTTATACTTTATCTTTATAAACAAAAAGTTACTTTTATGATTTCTCGTGATCGTGTTAAATCATATACAAGAAAAAATGAAAAAATAAGTGAAACTTCAAAGTTTTGAAAGCATCGAAACTTTATGTTTTCTATAAGAGACAAAAGTTGAGCGAAAATACAAAGGAAAGAGAAAATTTTAGTTGGCTGATTGTCAAGAAGACGACATGTAGCGGGTCAAGTGTTAGATTTTGGCCATGAAAAAGCACGAGAGATGAGAAAGCAGATATGATGAAATGAGACATCGAGTAAATATCGAGTAAATTGTATTCGTTCTCGTACATTTGGAAAAGTTGAAAAAATCATATCACAGATAAATATGTGATCGAAAATAGTAATAATTTTTTAATGATTTTTGAATTTCAACTTTGATTGATTGATGACAATTGATTCTTAATAATGTCGTTTAGCTTATTTAAGTGATCATTATATATAATATTTTTTCATTCTGTTTATTATTTACTCGATATTTGCTCGATGTAAGAATGATGAGATGATGGTTAGCCGTCGATGTGCGTGCCTACGACGCGAGTCTACGTATATACAACCAGACCGGAAGTCACCTCCCTGACTCTTTTCACTTCATCTCGCTCTCGCGGATTGCCGAATGCTCCATCGTCCAGATTGATTTTCGTCAACGATTTTATAAAAAAAAAAAAAAAAAAACTTTTTACAAAAATTATAAAAGGTCATTCTGAACGATCAAGTATCCCGATCAAACGGAGCGAGGCGCAGACGCCGGAAAAGGGCATCAGGAGTGGGATCGCGGGCCGTTGCTTCAATTTCCCCTAGCGTCACTTACTCTCGAGCTTGTCACAGTTGGTGACCTTGCCCTTCCAGTCACAGGTCTGTTTGTCCAAATCAAAGGCCAATCCGCTGGGGCACGTGATTTGCTTCAGTCCGGATCGTGTGCACCTGGGGGGAAAAGTTAGGGACATTGAGTTAGTTTCATTGGAAGAAGACGAAAATGCCTCTTACTCTCGAGCTGCTCGCAGTTCTTCACGTTGGTCTTCCAATCGCAGGTTTGACGCTCGACGTCGAATGCCAAGCCGGTCGGACACTTGACGGACGCCAATCGCACCACTCCGATTTCCGTCGCTTTGTCGCACCTGTACGTATTCCTCGTTTAGCATTTTTACATTTGATCGCAGACAGAGATCAAAATAGGATCTCTTGGATGCAATTTACACTATACATATATACATATATACTTTGTCAAAATGTCAGGACAATCTGTCGTGATACATATGGTCAGACTATGATAATTCCATGAGGTGCAATAGCCACATGGTCCTGATTAGGTGGTCACAACCAGGTGGTCAAAGATATCTGAAAATTATTCCAAAGTCATTTTGAAAAACTATGACGGTTTAATTCAAAATAATCGTGAACAAATAACGTTTAGACAATTGACTGCCTGACCATGACCGCCTAGGTATGCTCGTCTATGTAGGCCCACCTAGATGTGATCACCGAGACATGACCACTATTAGGAATGCCCACCTACACATGGACACTTAGACACGACCACTTAGAGATCTTATCCATCGCTCGATTTCGATTTGGCGAAATTAGCATGACATTTTTAATAACAATTGAATAAAGTTGATTTTATTTCTACCATTGGTTAAATTTCGGATTTCCCTTACGAGACATTGTTTCGTGATAAAGGAGCTGCACGGCAGAACAATAAAAAAAGTACGTAAACAAATAATCGTACCTGACAAAAGAGAATTAATCGTATGGGAGATTAAAATTGATAATGAATAATAATCGATTAGTCGCCGCTTAATTAGTGAGAATGCGAGAAAAGATTAATTAATGCGGAAATCGCCGCGAATCGAGATCGCGAGGCATTTATCGGCGCCGCGAGTCAGCGATTGAAATTAGCGATTAGACATCTTAATGACTTTGTTGCAAGTCGATCGCCTTGAACCCTTCCGTCAGGCGGATTCTTAGTCGCGGCTTTTCCATGCCGGAGCTTCCGCCTTTTATACCGTTATTCTTTTTCTCCCAATAGTCCAATGACATTGACGATTTTCCGTAAGAAGTTACATCAAATGAATTGCTTTTGTTGTTTTTTTCCTTGGATTATTATTGTTTCGCGTATTCTCGCACGTTTCTAATTTTTATAATTATTTTTATATAATTATTGTTTCAATATTTAACGACAATTTATTCTTCGTGCATGAAGAAAATCTTGACATGTTGAAATGCAAAAAAGTGACCGAAGTGAATGTAATAATTGAGAAACATCATTGATTTATGTACCAATTACGTACCATTTTTATTAAAGTTAATGAAAAATTAGCCATTCATTTTTACAACAATCTCTAAATCAATTATTTTTTTTAATTCTTAATTAAAGTTTTAATGAATTGAAATGATTCATTATTTAGATTTTCGAATACTTCGTTAATTAATTGCCCTTCGTTTTATCGATATTTTTTAATAATTCATTATTGATGTGTTAATTGTTTTTTCTGTTACATTTGCATTTTACGATTATTTTTTCCCCTTAATTATTGAATAATAATATTGATTATAAACATTCTTATTGTAATTGTAATAAACTTTATTACACGAATAGTAGAAAAACAAACAATTTCTTGAAACTTGACAAAATTTTTTTTTCGAAACACAGTGCGCGATATCTCATTTTCCGCACGCTTTTTCAGTAAAAATCATTCTTCTCTCGACGATTGTAGAACAATTATCAAAAAAAAAAAAAAAAAAAAAAAAAAAAAAAAAAAAAAAAAAAAAAAACACGAGACCACCCACCGCCCCGCCCTAACCACATGTTGCGGCATAACGCGACCGAGAGTGACGTCGTCGTAATCCTTTCTCCATCCTACTTATAAACCAGAGAAACCAAAACCCGTTCGGGTTTCCACCGGAGAAACGAAAGTCATTCGTCGCCCGAGGAGCCATCGTTAAAACCCTTTCCCTCCTCGCTCCTTTCGAAAATGTTTATCTTTATATATATACACATACACATATACAAAAAACGCACATACATATAATATGCGTATATAAATAAATAAATATACGCATAAGTATTAAAAAATATACGCGTGTCTGCGTATGTGTGTGCGTGTGTTTATATCAGCATCAGGTTTCAGAAATCGTAACGATCGATTTTTATTGACACCCAAAAAAAAAGTCGTAAACGATCGATTGCGCAAGCATCGACAGGTGGTCGAATCGAAAAGAAAAGTGTTCGAAAATTGATGTTACTCTTAATTTCGAATGAAATTCCATTTTTTGCGACAC
This sequence comes from Trichopria nigra, assembly GCA_030522945.1. NCBI lineage: Eukaryota > Metazoa > Arthropoda > Insecta > Hymenoptera > Diapriidae > Trichopria > Trichopria nigra. Next base: position 15,721 of record JAPYZR010005083.1, read on the forward strand.
CCTGCATTTTTTTAATTCTTTTTGTTAAAAAATGTGGTTTATTTATGTCATAATCATGTAACAGATTGTTTTTTTTTTGTAACGTTGATTTTTTCAAGTTTTTTTTATACTGATCTTTATAAGCGTGAATAGTAATTGTAGCGAATTGAGCAATAAAATGATGACATACATTTTATTGAGTTTTTTTTTTCTAATGTAATTTAACTGCAAGAATAATTTAATTGTAATTACCCTAGTAGAAATCTGTCCATTTTTTTCTTACACTGTCCATTTCTCCTATGCCTTTAACATGGTAAATATCTGAACTGTCTAAGAATTGGCTAAG
>JAPYZR010005084.1:0-11270 GCA_030522945.1 Trichopria nigra
TCCAAGAATTGTCTAATTTTCTTATCCATTTTATGTACAATCAACAACAATGTTGGACAATAAATGCCTAAAAAATGTCTGAATTTCTACCAGGGTAATGGGTACAATAAAACCTTACTTTCCTTACTTGGAATATAATAGAATAAAATTTATGAAATTTCAATGCTTTTTGCAATTTTTTTTATACATTTAGTTTATTTGATTTTAAATATTCCTATAACGATAAGAAAGTTTGGACTAAATTTATACATGAAACATAATTATTTATAATATATCATAAATATAGAAAATATAATAATTATATCATAAAAACGTGAAATGATCTTTTTAACAGTTTATATATTTTCTTACATATCTTCTTCCCACACCTTCTTCATCCACTTGCCTCTCATAACTCTTTATTATTTTTCTTCACATCCCTGCAAATACAAAAAGTAACGGTAATGTAACATTTATATAATTGTTATTTGTTACATAGTTGTCACACAATCGTTATATACCTGTTACTGTTGTGTTTGCTGGGATATTTTCACTTTACATTTTCTTCTCACATTTCCGTCTTACATTTGTTTACATTCGCCCCACAGACTTTCTTCTTACATTGACATATATATATGGAATGTCATTTTAATATGAAAGTCAAATATAAAATGACAATATATGAAGATATGTCAGAAGAAACTGTGACAGTTAATTGTAAGATAAAAATGTGAGGAGCAAATGTGCGAAGAACTTGTGGGAGGCAACTGGATAAAGAAAATGTATGAAGAAATTGTGAAAGGAAATGCGAGAACAAAAGTAAGGAGCATTTATGAAAGGTAAATGGAAGCAGAACATGTAAGAAGAAATTATGAGGGGTAAATGTAAGAGGAAAATATATGAAGAAGAGTAAGAAAGAATTGGAGGAGGCAAATGGATGAAGAAATCGTAGGAAGAAAATGAGAAAGACAATTTTAAGAAGACAATACAAGAAGATAGTATGAAAGGTAAATATAAGATGAACATGCAAGAAGAAAATATAACAAGAAAATGTAAGAAAAAAATGTAAGACTTATATATATATAACTGTTAAAAAGATCATTTCTCATACATCAGAATTGCCTAATAATTAAAACTAAATAAATTTTCTCAAATAATTATGTTTTATGTATAAATTTAGCCCAAAGTTTCTAATCGTTATAGCAACATTTAAAATCAAAACTAAATGTATTAAAAAAAAATGCAAAAAGCATTGAAATTTCACAAATTTTATTCTATTATATTCCAAGTAAAGAAAGTAAGGTTTTATTGTGCTTTTTAGTTAATTATTAAAAATATATAAATAATTTCGATGCATGTAGGTCAAAAAATATAAAATTAAAAAATTAAATCGGCTTGTACCCTACAGGAATCTATTCCTCCTGATAATGGTCGCGAGTCGACCGAAACGTTGAAGGAAAATTTCCAGTAAATTGTAGGGTACATGCCGATTTAATTTTTTAATTAAAAATATATTATGTATGGGATGAGAACGCAGGAATATTTATTTAAAATTTCCCCAATCCATTCATCAAATCAAGTATAAACAGATACATTCCTTTTGTTATCTCCACTTAAATTTGATCAATTCGAGTTAATGTTCTATTGTTCAATCTATACGTATGTCTTCCAATGTCTATTCAAATGACATTTCAAAACAATAAATGCCACTAGACTCTAAAATCAATTGAAGTGGATTAAATTTTGAGCGTTTAGAACGACTGGATCTTTTTCAGCCATGACAAATTATGATCAATGAAATCATAAATGAATGAAATTCAACATTTTAATCATGAGCTATGTCATTTTACACGTCCATGATACATTGGGAAAGTATTAATTAAATTATATCAATTGTATTAATTAATTACAATTATTTCAATTTTTCGAAATTTTATACTTTAAAACTTTGGAAACTCTCGCGAGCATTTCACTCCAATGCCATGCGCAATTTCTGCGCGCTGTCGCAATTCTATTTTCTCCTCTGTCTGACGATGTAAAGCAACATTTTTGAAAAGAACACAATTAAAGACGTAATGCGCGTTTTTATCTGTCGTAAACTGCCTCCGCGTGAAATTCTAGGTCGCCAGTAAAAGATCTGAAGGAATTTCCCCGTTGAAAGCTAAAATCACGAGAAGAAGGGATTGTGTTTACATCGTAAAGTCGGGTCGGTCGAGCCTTGAGTGATTATTCGGTGTCTTCGATAATCAGGCAACGGAAGTGACCCAATTCACGGCGAAATAGATGAAAATGCGGCCAACAGGCGCAGACCCAGTAGCGGCCGGCCAATCCCGAATCGAGTAGCGCCACGTGCCGGAAATAGATTTTGCTAAAGTCTTCGTTAAAGGTTACCGTTGACTTTTCTTCGAAGCTTTCTCCCCACCGACCTGTCGGCCTGCAAAGACAACAAATCGTTCACCTATGCATCGCCGTGGTTCATTCACCTTCCGCCTAAATTATCACTTTGACGTTCGTATGTCATCTCACAGTCAATAAATATGGCTTTATTTTTTAATATACTTGTAGAATTTATTTATTTCTTAATTTTATTTTAAGGGTGGGTTAGTGTATTTTCGGGTGCGTTTAAGATTCAGAATCCAAACATTCTTATTTGGATCTGGATGAGATAGAAAGAATCCACTTCATTTTAGAGGAAAGCTTCTTGTAATCATTTCTTACATCTTATATCTTCTTGCATTGTCTTCTTACATTTGCCTTTCTCATGTTCTTCCTTGCACTTTCTTCTTAGATTTTCTAGACTTACCTTTCACAATTTCTTCGTACATTTTCATTATTCAGTTGCCTCTCACAAGTTCTTCATACATTTGGGCCTCACATTTTTATCTTATATACAATTGTCTGTCACATTTTCTTCTAACATATCTTCATATATTTTCGTATTCCATTTTTTCTTTCATTTGTCTCTCACACTTTCTCCTTACACTTTCTTCTTATATTTCCTCCATTCATATTACTCTAACACATTCTTCACACGTTTATCTCTTACAATTTCTTTTTACAATTCCGCATCTTACATTTTTCTACATTCGCCACTCAATAAGCTTCCTTCTTACATTTACCTCTCATAATATCTTCTTGCATTGTCGTCTTACATTTGCCTTTCACATTTTCTTCCAAACACATTCTTCTTAGATTTTCTTCATCCAGTTCTATCTCACACGATCTTTACACATTTGCCTCTTATACATTTGCGTCTTACTTTTCTTTATATATTTTTATCTTAATTTTTCTTCATACATTTCCATCTTACATTTGTTTATATATTTGTCACTCAGTATTTCTTCATACATTTGCCCCTCACAAATGCTCCTTACTTTTGTTTTCGCATTTCTCTTCCATAATTTCTTCCTACATTTTCTTTATCCAGTTGCCTCCCACAATTCTTTCTTTCTCTTCTTCATATATTTTCTTCTTACATGCCCTTCTTCCATTTACCTTTCACAAATGCTCCTTACTTTTGTTTTCGCATTTCCCTTCCATAATTTCTTCGTACATTTTCTTCATCCAGGTGCCTCTCACAAATTCTTCGCACATTTGTTCCTCACAGTTTTATCTTACAATTGAATGTCACAGTTTCTATGTCATATTTTCACCTTACATTTTTTCTTGCATTTTCTTTTTACATTTTCTTCTTACATTTTTCCTTGCTCTTTCTTCTTACATTTTCTTCTTAATTTTTTTCATATATTTTCAACTTACATTTTCTTTTTCCATTTCCATCTTACATTCTTTTTTTACTTTTGTATATTTACCTCTCGTAATTTCTTCTTACATATTATTTTTCCCTCACGTTTCCCCCTTACTTTTCTCCTCACACTCGATCTATTTTTATTTCTCACAATTTCATCTTTCATTTCTCTCTCATTTTTTTTCTTGCATTTTCTTCTTAATTTTCTTTTTACATTTGCCTCTCACATTTTTCTTCTACATTTTCTTCTACTTTTTCTTCTACTTTTACTTCTCCTTTTACTTCTCACAACTTCTCCTTTTATCCAGTTCATACATTTCCCTCTTATATTTTCTTCTTACAATTGTTTCTCACATTTTTTACTGACATTGTCTCCTTTTCTTCTTTTCTTACATAAAATAAGAATAAGAATAATAAAGAATTTCCTCTTTATTCGAAATTCTTCTCGATGTGATATTATTATGGAATTAATAAGAAAAATGTCATCTTAAATGAATAGGATTTTTACAAAATGACTGGAGACTATAATTTTAAATTAGCAATAAAACATTTAAATTTAAATTGAAATGACATTTCAATAAATGTCTACCAAAATATCAAACCATATTTAAAAAATCAGATTGACTGTTTCACTCTTCTATGAGAAGTTGCTTCATTCGAACTAAAATGAGTGAACAAAAAAAAAAATAAAACATTATACTAAAAATTTATATCTTTTAGCGAATTATACTTTTGGATATTCGTCGAAAATAAAAATAAAAAAATGAATTAAAGAATGAAAATGGTAAAAAACAGAATAAAATGTTAATGATAACATTTCATTTTTATCGCAAAATTCATTTACACGTGAATACTCGACTATTCATCGAATAACATTGTAACTCCAATAAGAAATATTCAGTTCGACGGGTATAAATAAACCGACGGTATATTAACAAGCGTCGATAACTTACCAGCAGGAAAATTCAACTTTGAACGAACTAAAACTAAAACGCGTTTCAAAGACTTGGTTGTAAGATGGCAGCACTGTTGACCTTTTTGAAACTTAAAATTCAAAAATTCGTTGGTATCATTAGAAAATTTTTATCGGTAGAACTTTTACGTAGCATTCAAATAATTAGTTTTTTTTTGCAATTGAATCTTTATTAGCATTAAAATAAATGTACCTTTATATCATGAATAAAAACAAGTTTCTGTTTGCAGAAGAATGACTACATAGCACAATGGCGTACCGAAAGAAAGGTGAGTTGGTTTTCAAGTCCGTCTCATCTAATTTTAAAACTTTAATTTAAAAGTGTCTCACGTCTCTTTTAATAATATGATTCACTTTACGCTTCTAATATGGCTATTCATTGAAAGTGGCGGTTTTTTCTATTTGTGAGAAAACTTTCCTAGAATTTTACAAGCGTTTGAAAAATTTTTAATCTTCATCTATAAAATATTATTTATAGATTTTTATATATAAAAGTTTAATTAAATTTTGACACTCTTACACATTTTTATTTAATAAAATATAAGGCCCTTAATAACGATTTATTTGAATTATGACTTAGGAAAATCACTTTCATTAAGTAATAAAAAATACGATAATTTTAGTCCTTGGAGTAATGAATTATTGAAAATGATTCGTATACATTTATAATTATACATCAATTATAATTTAAATCATAAATCAAATAATTCGAATCATAAATCACAACAATTATCATTATTATAATATTATTAGAAATGGGGGAAATTAAAATAGAGAATTAGAAATGTATTGAAATGAATTCGGCAGAGGAGGGCAAATACAAAATTCACATCAATATACATCCATACATTCTGATGCAATCATGGAATAATATTTGTATAAATTATATTCTAAACTTTTCAACAGATTCGAACATAAAAATGTTGTTTCCAAATTATATTACATATATATACGTTTCAATCCATCTTAATTCAAAATGATGTAATTTTATTTACAAGTAATTCATTTCAAGATGCAAATCAAAAAGTTATGTATCTTTAAAAATGTATTATATGATCAATAAAAACGTATTAAAAAAAATTGGTTCAGTTTTCGACCTGAATACTTCTTAATGCTTCCTTATTGTTCTGAATACAATTTCGGAATATTTAATTCTTTTCAATACTTTTCAATGCTTTCCAATAATTTTTTGAAACAATGCGAATCGAATCGTTTTCTAACAATGTAATATGTCATTAAAACATCGCAAACATTGGAAATCAAAGAATCAATGTGATTTAAGATTTTAAACTGTAACTTGCATGATTCAATAAAAATAAATTAAGGATTATAATCAATCAGAAGTTCTGAATGTATTGGATAAAAAGATTTTGGATAAAAAATTCTCATCAATTGAAAAACAAAAACATTCTTGACTTTTTAATCCAATTCAATCAAAATTATTGTTAACTGAATAAATTGTCTGTGCCATTCAATTTAAGTAAAAATATATGGTATTCTATGTTATATATAATTATTTTTAATTCATTTAATCGCTTATACCATTTTGGATCGTGTATAATTAGCAATTTAAAACTTTTAATTCACATATATTTGCTTCGATGATTGAAATTTATTGCAGCAATCAGCATTTCTATCATTCGGTAGAGATTTGATTTTGCATTGTAGATTTTTCTATTCGATTCTTATACGTGGTGGATCCGAAATGGCGGTCAAAATTATAAAAAAGTTGAAATATACATAAAAAAATTCGCGATCTTTCGTTATTTTACGATGATAATGAATATATTGTAAAACGTATTGGACTGATAAAACGATTGTATCATTTCTATTTTTACAAATTGTTAGAAGCCCACGAGTTTTAGGGCGTATTATTTTGCCCGCCATATTGGATTTGTAAACTGCGAAAATAATACGAATGTCACGAACAATCTCGATTATTACTTGATTAGTATTTTGGTATTTAAGTGGATCTTTACAAAATGATCAATGTGTCGACATTTTGGTCGCCATTTTGTAATCGCAATGTATACATATAAGAAGACGTCCAATTCAGAATATCATAATTTTACCGGGAAATCATTAAATGAATTTGAAAAAATGTCAAATCAATTCGATTTTTCATTCTTTATTTTGTTTTTAGTATCATAGCCGTAAAATTCGATTTTACGGACTGTTTTTAGTCTGTAAAAGTAAATTTCACGGACATATGTCGGTAAAATAAAAATTTTGATTACGTTTACTAATTATAGAGCGTCGAAGAATTCATGCAATTGTGGGCCGTGAAATCAACTTTTACATATATATAATTGTCATATATACTTTATAGGAAAACCTATAATTAAAAAAAAAAAAGAACTGTAATTTGACATTTCAATGTTACATGCGCAATATTAAAGACTAATAAATAACAATTTTTTTAATTAAAATTAAAAAAAAAAAACAAATATGAAACGTATTAATATTAATAGTAACTATTTAATAATTCGCATTGAATTTAAATACATAAAATTATATGTTTTTCTGTACAGTGACAACGGAATTGAGCCAAACTTTGGCGAGTGGTTCAACGATCATCTCAGAACGCATATCTACACAAATTGTTCAAGGCTCATCCGTGGTAAGTCAATATTCTTATTCAAACACTATTACAATACTACTTATTGTTACATTACAGTATTACAATTTGTTATTATAACGTCACAAGATAGTATTGGCGTTTAGATACAAGTCGATCGAATTGTAAATTGGATTATCAAATCTAAAATAATATTTATGCAGACTTTTTATGATTAAATCGAAAGCAAAAACGAAAAAGGGGGCAAATGGTATTCAACAAATTTTTCCAGCTTAAAAAAATGAAAAAATATAAAGATAGTAATGAAATCACAATATTAAATAGCGATGCGATATATACATATAAGGCATATACACGGAACTTTTAACTATTTCAGTCTCAATAAAATTTACAAGACCTTCCCGAGCTTTTAGTATTGGAACAAGATCGACTACATGTCATTTTCTAAATTTTCATAAAATGAAGGGTCATTTTTCCATCCCATTTGCAGAATGATAAGTGATTATTATTCCTCATTTAGCATTAACAATTTCTAATATATGGTAAAAATTTCATAAGACATAAATGAAATTTATCTTTCATTTTATTAAAATGAGATAACACTTTTTCACACCTATAAAGAAAAATAATTTTTAACAATGTTTCATCTGCAATTTTCAATTGTTCTATATATTTCTATATATATATATATTCTCAGAATATTCTAGAGATATCGTATGCGAAATATCTCACATCTCAATTGTGACATTGTCAGAATGTGTGGCACGAAATGTTGCGGAATATTTTGAATAAATCATTTTCGAAACATTGCGTTTGCAATATTCTGTACCCATGATTCTCAAAATATTCTACGGATATCCCATTCAAAATGTTTTACAACATTAAAAAATGTGACATTGTCAGAATGTATCGCTGGAAATGTCGCAAAACATTTAACGAAGTATTCTAGAAACATTTCACTTGCAAGATTCTGTGCCCATGATTCGATTTCTAGATGTCTCCGAACAACTGTAGAATGTCGCAGCAATATTATGAAATATACCTAGAATATCTGCAGAATGCTTCTATTACAATGTTTCTCTGTGGAAATGTCTGTAAAAGGTCCCAAAACAAATCTCTAACATGTCTGCATAATATTGCAAATGTCAGAAGAATGTCAAAAATGCGGGCATGAAATGTTGTGGAAATGTCTTCAAAATGTTATTGAGAAGGTCTCCAGCATGTCAATATCTCAAATGAAATGTTCTGGAGACGACACCGTGATATTACATTCCTATGTGGGTACTGCATGATAAAAAAGTTTAAAGTTTTGTGGATAAAAGAAAAGTGAATAAAACAACATAAAAACTTATAACAGAGCAGCAATAGAGACAACTTTATTGAAAAGTAAATAAAATCTAAAATAACAAAAAGTAAAATCACATTATGTCCTCGTACCCAGTGGCGAGTGATGCAAACAATGAATATTCAACCAATTGTCATGTAATTCTCTGAATTTCATTTTATACAAAGTTATATACTCACATCATGTAGTAGTAAAGAGTCACTTGTTTATTTTACTATTTTGGTCGGAAGTGGAGGAGAGGGGGTGACAAAAATCATAATCGACAATAAAATAGTAATAAAATGTCAAAAGTGTTCAAACTTAAATACGAACATGCAAAAGAATATACGAATGGCATTAATGCATCACATAGAGACTGACAAGAATTTTAGACGAAAATGTACATAAACGTCAATATTGTGAAATGTCAAAATCATGTTTCAAACGCATTCCCGAAAGAACGCGTATATACAGCAGGAGTAATGAAAATCACGACAAGTTCGTGGCTAACTTGAAGCTTTATTGGCAACGAACCAGACATCCATCTATATACTAGAAATGCACTTTGGTTTTAGTTTAATTTAGATGGAGCCGTGTAGATTGTCGTATATGCATATATGACGTAACGACGACTTGAAAAACGATCATGCGTAATGGCGGTGAGAAAATTTATACTTTTCACGTCACACGTATGACAATGCTCGTTTACGACTACTTGTGAAACTTGAAATTCGTGATTCCGTTCATCTTTATCGCGTGATTTATACTTCAAAGTCTATACGAGACAAATTAATGGAAGTTTTAATTGAAATATGAGATATGAAAAAGATTCGTTAATTATGATAAATAATTTTCATTGTTTTTATTCAATTTATCGTTTCATATGAGTGACGTCATTCTCGAAGCAGCACATAGGAATGTAATATCACTGTGACGTCTCCAGAACATTTCATTTAAGATATTGATATTCTTGATACCTTTGTAGGGACATTTTGGAGACATTTTCAGAACATCTCATGTCCGCCTTTTTGATATCCTTGCGATATTTGCAATATTTTACAGACCTTCTAGAATCTTTTGGCACATATTACGTGTTAAAACCGAAACATTCCAAATATTTTTGGGACACTTTAAAGACATTTCCATAATGTTCTAGAAGCATTATACTGGCATTCTGCAGATATTCTAGGTATATTTCACAATATTGCTGAGACATTCTAGATGAGATGTTCGGATACATCTGGAAATAATCATGGGCGCATACAGAATCTTGCAAATGAAATGTTTCCAGAATACTTCATGTGGGTTTTCATGTACTTTTCAAGGTTATACACGGAAAAAATAGTATTGTCGGGACAACCATACTATACATTTGACACATCCATTATTCTGGTTGACACAACTGCTTATAATAGGGTTGATACAACCATATAGCATGGTTGCTCCAACAATACTGGTTTTTCCATGTACATGTGTAAAAGAAGCCAAGATTTGAATACAATTACAAAAAAAAATGTATACATCGATGACAGTTTTCGATATTGTTTTATAATTTTATAAATGTTAATTGTGTATATAATTGAAAAACTTGGTCAGAGAATATTATAACAAACGCATGACATAAACAGCGCGCAAAATAGTTTATTGAGATCCGGATGCGAAAAGTATATTTTGTTAGTCGTCGGGCACATCGGCATATTTGAAAGCAAGATTATTGACCTGCGACTAGTTTACAGTACGAATCACGTTGTGTTTAATTTAACGTTTCCCCACGTGTAGTTTTAGAATAGTTCGCATTTTCGCTAGTCAATCGACCACTATATACTGCACTAAACATATATATATCAGTATATAGCAGATTTTGAAAGCGAAATTTTTTTATTTATTTCAAGATTTATGAAACTGAGATTTCGAAAAGTTTATTGTATTTCCTTTATTTTATTATTGACTTTCGTCTATTATTGACTGAACAATTATTGACTGAACGTATCAAAGTGATTGGATTTTGAAAATAATTTGAAACTCAAAAGATAAATTAATTTTGAAATTTTTGTGAAAACTGAATTATCAAAATATTTATTAAACAATAGTATGCATATATATATGTAATTCACTATATACGTATATATACATATATGGATATACATATAATATAATAATATTTTTAATTTATTTCTTATTTATTTTTATTTTTATTAATTAACATTTTATTTGACAATTTGTTTGAGATTCAAGAAAAGAAGCATTAGTAAATCTTTAAACATTCACGATATTATACAAAAATACACGAAGGTTTTGATTTCGTTGATTTCGAATTTGACTCCAAATTGTTAAAATCCAAATTGTTGTTTAAAGTCCAAAAAAAGTAATATATTTTCACATATGAATCACATATGTTCGGATGTAATTTTTTTAAGTTATTGAAATCATGTACTTTATTTCAAGAATATAAAATTTTTTCTTGTGTATTGCTCATTTTTTATGTTGGAAATCAAACATCAAAATTGTATTTAACAGCCTGAAGAAAAAAAATAAAGAATTAATGTTGTACGAATTAATAACGTTGAACATATTGTTACTTCGCCTGACGCAAGGCGGGCGAAGTATTGAATTTACCAACAAAAATTTTTCCGATTCTTCGATTTTGGGAATTTTTTGGTGGAAATCT
>JAPYZR010005085.1:0-11269 GCA_030522945.1 Trichopria nigra
GATAACGTCACTTCCTAACATAAAACTTAAAAATGTTCTTCAGCGGGTTCTAAAGTAGAACATTTATCCACCGAGTTTTTCAAAAATAAAAGTATAAATTAAAAGTGATTGAAACGGTTTTTTTTTTATATCTTGGTATGTATATAATGAACGTGCTAGATTAATAATCAGAATAACATGTGTATAATTAAATTTGAATCCCTAAAAAATGCACGTAGTAGTAAAATTATTGAAAACTATATGAAGAACGTCAAAGGAACTTTCGGCCAATTAATCGACAATACCTTCCAATAGAGGGCGGTTTCCCATGGCATTTAATTAAGTACATCGTGTTCCGTTTACGACCAACGTGCTTCCTTTATGTCAGCGGCAGCTTGAATCCGTCAAAATAGCGGACCACAAACTCTGTACGGACTTTGCCCCGTATTATACGAGAGTGAATATCGTCGCGCTATGGGTCTATTCAAACGACAATGGCAAAAAATGCAAAGCACCCACCGGCCCTGATAACGAACTTCCTCGCATTGTGCTTTTGCGCCGTAATTTTTGCGCTTGACACTTATAAGTTTATGGCCCAAGTATGGAGTACAGACGTTATTAACGGACTTGATTCATCCAAATTTCCAAAGCTCCAAAGAACGCACGGGAAATTGTTCGAATACAACTTCAATTCTGGTGTTTATAGGTCGTATATAGTTCGTTGCACGAGAGTCGAAATTTGTATGCGTTTACTGTGTGATTTTGGATTTTTAACTACATTCATTACAAAAAAAGTACAGAACAAGCAGTAAGGAAATGCCTACCATGTTTTCTAGTCTTTGTTACTGAATGCGCAAGAGTTATTTTCATTTTCGTGACCGAAACTAAAAATATTAAAGTATTCAGTTTGGGTATTTTTAATCGATAAATATTGTGCAAAAGTGTACATTGATGGTTAAACTGACACACTTTTCGAAATTATAGGCTTAAGGAATATTAGAAAAACATATATGCACCAAAAGAGAAATATACGGGACTAACACTCCACCATGAAAATACTCCTCACAATGTTGACTTCAAGAAAGTCACAATTTAATATATAGAAAGTCTTGGTTGAACAGTCAGTAGACATTACAAAAAGACTTTAATTTGACATGCATGTACATACTAATAGTATTAAAGTCGCAATTTTATCAAGTCAAAAAGAATCTTAGAAAACGAAAAGAAATTGAAAATTCTTTCATTAAAAGGTGTAAACAAGAAGTTAATATACGGCTAATTGAGCAATCAAATTTACATACCGGCATACGAGTATAGGCCATTGTCTAGAAAATTTAAATATTATTGATCGGGAATTTAAATGGCTTTTAAAGTGCACTCGTGCGTTTCATCGAAACGAATGCACGCGAAAATTTGTATAATCACTATGACGAATATAGACTTTGATGTCAATCATGTGAAACTAGATTCAGTGCGCATGTATATATTAAATGTTATTTAAACATTCGCAACGCTATTTGTGTTTAATTCATTCTGAAGTCAAAGGCTAGTGTATTGTTATGTGAAAATCGGTGAAAAATTATGAAATGCTGTTGTAAGTTTTTACATTTTGATTTCAAGCGTTGTTATATTCTTATCGTAATTCGACGATTAGTTTCTTGTTATTATTTTTTTGTGGATTATAAAATTCTGAAGTGTAATATGTACGAAACGTTAAATTATGTTTTTTTAAATGCCCATCGATCGTGCTGCCAACACTTTAATTTTTCCTAAATATACTTATATCGAAAGGTCAAGAAAATGATTACTAAAATAAACCTATTACAATATAGCTAGTATGTACTTTCGTAAAAATAAGTTTTGTATAAATTCTGTATAGTTAGTATATATAGTTTTTTTGTGTCTTTAATTTTGTAAAGAAAATTAATTTCTATACGTATATGAATAATTTCTGAAATTTGTAGTTTCCTTAACTTAAATTATGTTTATATTTTGATTGATCCTTTTTTATATTAAGTTATTAGGTATTTTTTTTTTGTGTTGTAATATTTTATATTAATTGACACGCTATTTTAAAATAAATGTACAACAGATTATTATAAAGTATAGTATAATAGAGTATGACACGGTATGGCATGGTATGGCGTATATCTTAGTATGACATGGCACGGTGTGGCATTATATGGCTTTCCGTTGAATGACAGACATCGTGCGGAATGACATGGTATGTCATAATATGGCATGGTTGATAAGGTATGACATGACATGGTACGACGTAATATGGTATGGTATGGCGGGATACGTAATCGTTCTGTGATTAATATAAGAATGTTTTGAGTGTCACAGTTTGGATGACATTGATCGACGAAGTATATAATTTGACATAGCTTGTTTAGCGAAGAAAATTTGCAATGCGTTAAAACAGACATGCGATTGATTTGTTTAAAAATTGTATTCGGATGGCGATCATAATAATAAAATATATTTGTAAAAATTAACGTTACAATTTAAGTCATAGACATTTGTTTTTTTTGTCAATGGGTTAACCCTGCAAACCCCCTCAATTGTTGCTGGCGATTGAATTCATTAGACGGAGGCATATTCTATATTGTATTTCAAGCAATTAACTAATTAAATTATTGACGGTGTGTTTAAATTTGTATTTTGTCATGCAGTTACATTTATTGTAAAAAAAGACAAAAATAAGAGGCAAGTCGATACTGAAAAAATTACCAATATAATTGGTTCATTTTCTTGAGCCCTAAAAGCTAAAAATATCAAAATTATGGAATGCCATCAGCGCATCCTTAACTTTATATAAGCTTCTAATTACTCGTTCCATCAAACCTATAATCTACGAATGTCATAAACCATTAACGCAATTTCGAAATGTTTAATAGCGCTTAAAAGTGTTAGCTCAAAGGATCAATTATACAAGAGTACATGAAAAATGCATTACGTTTTAAAAGTAGCGGAGCGTGGAATAGGAATTTCATTTCTATTATGTCTGAGATTAGCTTGCAACTGAGCACGCACACGTGTTTTTTTTTTTTTCTTTTTTTTTAACGAGTCCGTTTATTCCTTTTTATCTCATTCTAAATTTGTGCGATAATGCAATCTAAAAATTGAAAAGAGGTGGAAAGCTCGCGAAGCTTCGCGGCAGAGCGACCTGTCGAGAGGAAATTAACTCCCTTCCGGCATACCCCGCCATACCCTGCCGTACCGGTGTATAACTGGAAGCCATTGCCGGCGAAAAAGATTCGCATTCGCCCCAGCAAGTTGCGGCGTATCACTTGGTATTCGTCGCGAGGACAGATAAGTGACTTTACCGCGACGACCATACCTCCACTAAGAAACCACCCTATTTAACTTATTCCCCGCTATGGTTTTTAGCATTCACCTTATATACCGGGGAGGCGGAATTGAAAGTTCCTTTCACGACGTGGCCGACATCTTAAAACTATAATGTATTCATTCCTGCACTTGGAGACAATTCTGGTGCATTGATTCTTTTTACTACGATTACGTGTTACGAGTGTTTTTTCGCGTTACGACGACGAGTTTCGTAATGCTTATCAATAATGACTCGGCATGTTGACAAGCATGACATATATAAACAGCCATTGTGTGCGTCACGCTTAGCAACCCCTAAATATACGAGCTGATGCTGTGTCTCATTAATTTGAATTTTATCAGTAATAATTATATACCGAAGTAGTGTTTGCTGATGTTTTATTAATTTTTTAACAATTCTTCCTATTCTTTCGCTTTTTTTCTTCTCGTGTTTTCATCGACATTAATTCATCTTCGGAGCACTCGATCATTTTAATTTCTTTCAGTAAAGTATAGCCGTACCTTTCTTTTTTATGTTTATACCTTGGTGATAAAAGTGAAAAGTTCGTCGAGGCGTTCGATAAGTGTACGAGAAAAGTTTCTAAAGGCTTGTACGCTTCAGCGAAGCAAATCGAGCACTTCAGATGAGTTTAAGTTATATTATTAACTCGTACGCGTAAATATCAAGCATTTATTTTTCGAGAGAGAGGATAAAAAGTGTCTTTCATTAATGAATAATCGTTCACTGTACCATATTCTATATTTTAACGTATATTTTTTTAATATCGGTAATAAATTTTTTTTAACACTTATCAAACTAAACATTTGACGTAATGCATTTTTATTATTGTTCCAATTTTGGAAAATATCTATACAGTGTTTAAATTCACACTTAAAGCACGTTCGAATGCATCATTCAAATTTGAATACGATTTTTTCATGCCGTCTGCATGAAACATGCTTTATGTACACTTCACGCACGCTTCGGGTACGCTATGGCTTTAAAAGCAACCACTACAGTGGTGAATTCGATGTATAATCCAGATATTTTATTTTATTTTTTATTTATTTTTACAAATAACATTGTTTGAGTAAATTTACATTGGGAACGGCGAAATCACACATTATAGAAGCTTATGTTATGTGTGTGTATGTATATCTATATATATATATACTTTTATAATATAATGAAAAAAACGTAAAATAAATTGATATAAATATAGTTCCGAACCAAAACAAGAAGACAAATATTTGATCAATACAGTATATATAAATAGTAATGTCGAATCAAGTATATTGTTGTTGTTGATATTTCTAGCTTTATAAATTAATTTTTTTTACAAGTACGTATTTTTTCAGTTTTTGCTGGAGTATTTTATGCACCTTTTTGCAGGTACGATAATGTTTTCAATGGTTCGAAACAAATTTATATGTGTATGTAGCTTTTTATCATCGGTAGTAGATGTCAAATGCGTTATTCTTTTTTTTTTAAAGAATTGAAGTTTCACTTTAATTGATTCTCGTTTTTATCAAGCAAGGCAAAAACATAGCGCAATTCGAAACTGGCTCGATTATGTTGATGTCTAATCGGACATTAAATTTTTAATAGTAACGAGTTAACGGTCATTTTAAAGCAACATTTTAAGAGAAGTCGTTATATCCCGAAACGTCGGTCGAAATGCGACATAGGAAACCTATCTGTTCAATAACTTTTCGCGGCGTATGAACCCTTATCGACGTGATTTCATTCGGCCTACCCAACGATTCGCAAACAACGATAGTACTCGATCGAGTATGCTACGGTGGAGATAGTGAACCTCGATCGTAGAACGAGGGACGCATACATTATTCACGTGCATATAAATCCATTTCCTTCGAATATTATATAATCATATATTATATAAATGTCTATATCCAAAATGGGTTCGTGCATGTGAAGAGATATATGAAATATATATACGTGTTTTTTTTTTTTTTTTGAGATAAGAACAACAAATCGTGCAGATACACGAAAGGATACTAAACTTTGCATTCATTCCGTAATACGACCTCACATTATTTTTATTGTGGCACTTCGATTATTCCTCAGAGTCTGTTTCGTGATTCCGAGTTTCCACATTGTGTTTTTCCTTATATTTTGATATTAATCTTGTATCGATCTTATCTTGTCCGCGGGATAGGATGAAGAGATTACCTGGTCGAATGAATTTCACATGAGTTAAGGCTTATTTTTCTTTCTATATTGTAAATATTATGAAGTGGAGCCCCACCATATCTATTATTATAGGCTATTGTTACGTATTGTCAGAAAGATATTGCGCCTGGAATTCCAACGTGTATATTCAGACAATATATGGTTTCTTGAATCCACCAAGGATATCTGGAACTTAATAGAATTCCCTTTGGAAAGAGGATCCAGGGTCTCGTACTTACAATCTTGAATTAGGCCTTAGGGCAATCGAAGACATAAGACGATTTTAAGTATGGGTTAGTTTAGAGTTAAACTGGAATCTAGTTGGCCAGTTCGAAATAGATTTCCTTTTTTCTGATTGGTCCTATTATTTATTAGGGAAAAATGCAAAACATTTATACTTTGAGTAATTTTATTGATTCGTTATTAATTTTTTACTTATTTATTTTGCAATATACAGGGGACATATTCTTACAAATATTGATAATATTATGATATATAAGTGAAACAAATCAGAATAAAACGAAAAAGTAAAATATACTACACAAATTAAAGCAAACCTTTTCGTACGATTTGTAGTTTCAAAAATAAACTCCAAAAAAGAAAACACGATTTTTTGCGTTTTTTTTTTCAAGATGGCGGTTTCAGTTTGCCAATCGAAAATTTTTACGTTCATTTTTTTTTTTTCTTTTGAAAGAAAGTAGTTCTTCAAAAGGTTTACCGATGCTTTTCTGGCTAGTTCGGATTTATCGTCACCAAAAATATGTGCACGGGCAATTTCATCGAGTTTCAAACATATTTAAAAATGTTGACCGCCATACGTCATGATGAATGTTGAAAATGTGACACCGGGTTCGAATTCAGGCGACCCCAAAAACCTATGTACAACTTTTTCGTTGGAATCTAAGTGATTCCATTTTAAAATAATAATGTCTTTCATAAAAAAAATCATGAAAAATTTTGTTTCTTAAAATGTTCATGTTTTTTTATATATATATATAAAAAACGACATAATTACTTTTCTAAAAGATGTATTTCGATTGTGAACTCAGATTCCGGAAATAGTACGGACATGCAGTTTTCGAGCAAAAATTCCTACTCCTTAATTATAATAATGAGGCTTGAAAAAGAAATTAAAAAAGTTGGAGTCCTTCTTCGTTAATAATGGGTCAACAGAATAGATTTGAAATGATCCAGAAATTTCTTGCTTTTTATTCGAAATTCTCATTTTTTACTTTTTTTTTTTATTTTTCATATCCCTCGAAAATTACGAAGTTACGAATTACGTAATTACGTCATCAAAATATCAATCAACTTTAGTCTTTTATGGGTGCATGTATTCTATTTTTAAATTAGAATTTCATATTTCGTTTCGTGTTTCTTTATCATTTTTTACTTTTTATTTTATGCTGAATTAAAAACTGCCTTTTTGATAAAATATGGAAAAAATGTAATTTTACGATATTTCGTGTTATTCTGCAAACTCAAATATCGATTTTCCATTGACATTCTTTTTCTACCTCGAGTTTCTACATATAACATATTAAAACATTTGATAATAAATGTCCATTGGATATTTTGATTAAATTCCTTTTTATGCATGTAGAAAAAAAGGCACCAAGTTGATGTTTTATAGTTTCTCATAAATCAATGGAAATTCATTTGTGCGATTAAAAAAAAATTATTTTGTCACCATTTTCAAACTCTATAGTGGTTTATCGGTGCAGAGATAAAAAGTTGACGATGACAATATAAATAGTTTGCAAAGTCCGTTAAATTGTTCGCACTTGTAGTTAACACGTTTACTGCGTCGAAAGTTCGCGGTCTGAATTTGTTCACTGCGGTTACGAAAAATTAGCAGTGGCTTGAGATATCTTCTTTTTCCGTATTTATGATCGACGACAATAGCTATAATTCACACACAAACAGCCATGCTGGTGCTCGAAGTGTTAAAACCCTCATATGAAAGAAGAAAGTTCATACGGAAATGCAGAAAATATCTCGCTTACGTTGCAATGGATTTGTTCAAAAATTTTCGGAGCATTAAAAGTTTGAAATATCGAAGTTTAAAAATTTCTTCACGAACTAAATCTAAATTCTAGTGGAAGAGCTATTACAGAATATAAACTTAGAAAATATGTAATGCCTATGTTTTAAAAGAAGTTATAGTCGAAAAGTATATATAAGATCCTTAATCCTTATATTATCAAATATCAAACGGTGAATCATAGAATTCATCATAACTTTATATTATAAAGATATTATTAAGGCTGATTCTACCAGGTTAAATCGAATATATCTTATTGGCACTTAACGGATCGATAATTGAAATTTATGCTAAATAATGATAGCATAAAAGTAAAGCAACTCCATCGCTGTTGGAAAATGGCGTTTTTCTGCAATGCAAACGGATTTCTATTCGGACAGTAAATCTGGTCATTTGAAATCTCAATTTTTAAATGGTAAAAGTAAGCTTGATCTTCCGTTACACGGCAATTCGGCCTCACTAATCACGCGTAATGGATAAACGACTTGGGATAATTTACTTTTTATAGACCCGTAGAAAGGCAAGAAAAAGCAAACTTCGCCAACTTTCTTGTTCGATTTCTCGCGCAAGCGAGGCGACATTGCCGTTTCATTAAAAAGTCCTTTCCGTGAAGAATTCGTGCAAAACAAAATGTCCATAGCGAAATTGGAGTAGATGATACGCGCATTTATAATGTCAGTATTTGCCCGGCTATAAAACTACATAACTTTGTAAAAATACGATTGTAGAATGTTGCCGATGTTTATAAAAGGGGAAATAAGTCGTGAAAATTACAACGTATTGATTTAATTTAGTTTTCAAATATTTTTAATTAATGTCTTACTGTAATTTTTGCCAATTTTGTAAATATTTTTTTTTTTTAATGAAATTTCTATAGTCAAAATAGTGCATCTTAGAATTTGGATTTGATTCACTGGGTACAAATAAAGCTAAGCCTGGCAACGCTGTACAAGTTTCTTTCGGTTCGCTTCGTTATCGTGATGCATTTGCAAATATAATGTAAACACAATGTATAATTACAATGCAAGTATTATGTTATTGTGTAAAATTAAAAAATTAGTATAATATATGTAATCAGTACTTAAGTATAACGTAAACACACGTATAGTGTAAGTAATAAAGAATACTACTACCACTTATCAATTGCTGATTACATATATATAACGTAAAAATATAATGTCAGACGCATTCTCGAATTATACGGAAAGCGTAGCAATAGGTATTATTGGAAAGAAAAAATAGAATTTGCAAAAGTGAACTTGAAGAACACATTTTCTTTTTCACATTTTCCCTGACGCATTGTCAATACAAAATTTTACAATTTTTCAAAATGTGTTACTTGAAGAATGTTTCAGTGTACCATAACCTACTAATTATTAACATACAACAATTCAGTATCGTTTATTGAATCAAGATCTAGAAATTAAATGTGAAATTGCGCAGAAAATGATTATTTGTTTCACAATTCTATAATAATTTTCGTCTGCGGAGATATCGGACTTTAAAGACATAAGTGCGCTTCAACGCGAGTGTGCAAAGAGGTCTCGTTTTTTCCGGTCCAATCATTACAAGAAATTAACGTTCAAGCGCAGCGAGTAGTTTCTAATTAACGTGGAGTCTGACATTATATTTTTTGATTTAAAATAATTCGAGTAGTGTTTATCCTTTATATTCGAGTAGTATTTAATATTTATCATTTATTTATCATTCATTTTCCCTCCTAAATTATTTTCATATTTTACCATTTTGGAAAATTTAAAAATTTACAAAATCTTTATTTTATAATGAGACTAATAAAGATAAATGAAAAGTGATAATGCAATTGTTCATTAATGTTTTTTTAGCTCTTTTTGATAAGAAAAATATATATATATATATATATATATATATGTATAATAATAATGTATACGTATTGTAAACGAAAAATATCGATACGTGTATATATATACTTCGAAATTTAAAAATATATATTATATTCCGCGGTACCGTGATCCAGTCTCACGTGACAGCTTAAAACCACCGGGGACAAAGTTTTAATCGCCCCAATGTCGTGCGGTAATGGAAGGTCTCGCTTTTGTCGCTCCGTAAAACGTCCTGGAGCCAATTAAATTTGCTGGTAACTCCTTCTTTTCCTCTCGCACTTTCTATCATCATTCGCTCGCTATTTTTCTTTTCTTCTCACTCGGAGGCAGGGAAACTTCGCACCTCCGTAAAAATAATTAATTAAGCCTGCCTCGCCGATTTATATCAATTAGAAACTCCAAACGACAAATGGCCAATTTTGCCGTAACAAAGCAAAATATTTTCGAAATTGCAGTGATTATTTTTTGCATTAATTATTAGCATTATATTTGCGATATAATATACTAAAACTAACACACAGAATGCACTGTAACAATGGCTTGCTGGGATCATTTATTAAAAATTAATTGAAATATGTAAAGTGTATATTTCAAATTTACCTGCATATGAAACGTAATTTAAATATGAATACAGTATGTAAATATTAAATTAATCAACTCGAAGTTCCCATTTTCGACTATTGAATGTGTCATTTTTTCTGCTTTTTTTTCAAATTGATTGTTTGGTTTATTGTCCACAAGATAGAAAATATTTTATTTTCATTTCATATTTAAAAAATTTTTTAAAAATTAATGTTTTGTATGCTAATTATGAACTCTGATTTATAAGATTCGAGATTGTACACCGCTAATGATAATATGAATTTTTTTACGATTGTTTTTTCAGATGAAATTTAAATATGTTAAAAGCGATCACGATATTGGCCTCAATAATGACGCTTATTTCTACTGTGTAAAAATGAATTCAAATTTTATCAGATTAGTTTTCGACGTAAGCAAAAGAATAAAATAATCGACATATTTCTCGCACTTTCTTAAACAACGTTGTAAATATAATGATATAGAAATTGGTAGAGAAAACTACAACTTTTCAAAAGTAACAAATTGAATAAAGTAAATGATTGATCTAAAGGCGTCCCTTTGTAACGCACGTAGGTGAAGAGCACTTAGTTTTAATTATGTACAAATTGAGGATTAATCGAAAACTTTATTGTAATGAGTTATTAAGTTAGCAACTTACGCCATAAATATCCAACAACATTCGTTCACAGTATTATACTCTCGGGATAATTTGGTCATGCTGCTTCGAGAGTTTAATTCCCTAAGGTAAACGATTTAGGATATTCCAAAGTATTATTATTATACATAACTGTAGACTCAATTTTACCGAAAGCATTTTTCTAATTGATTCAACGCGTCACGCGCTTTACAGGAGTAATTTGTTGATTCACCAAAATATTGTTTTATACAATTTTATATTTATTTCAGTGTAGTAGATATATATATACAGAAATTCATGAAATTTCTACTCATATATATATATAATACCGAATACCGAAATTTCGACAGAATGATGTAACAGTTTTAATTTCTTAAATTAATATTTTTTTTATATTTGTTTGTATATAACCTGCATCTGGTGTCGCTTACCACATATATGGTGGTAATTTAGTAATTACTTCGCTTGACGCAAGGCGGGCGAAGTATTGAATTTACCAAAAAAAATTTTTCCGATTCTTCGATTTTGAGAATTTTTTAGTGGAAATCTATTCGACCGATTTTTAAAATTGACCACTCATTCTCTTCGTCTATTCCTGGACAACATGAAGATATTTTTTTTATTATCGTGTAAAAATT
>JAPYZR010005086.1:0-11266 GCA_030522945.1 Trichopria nigra
TGAAACATGTAACTGTATATAGTAAGAAAAATTTACTTATTGTCTCAAGTTGAGACAGATTGTAAATAAAAATTGGAGTTAAAAAAAAAAAAAAAAAAATTTTTTCCCGGATAATGAGAAACATTTATATGTAAGAAATAACCGTGATATATTTATTATATAAATGTTACTTATTGGATAAAAAATTGTGTAATAATGAAGTTAACTTTCGGTATTCACACTTTTGTACTTCCATTGGAAAAATACGAAAAACTAAACTAGAACGATGAATTTCAAACATTTCGTCTCCTCAAATGTGCATGTTTCGTAATGGATCTAAAAATGCAATAAAAAATACGTTGCCCGTGATCTTGTACACTGAAAAAAAAATTGTTATTTTCAAGTAAATATTTACTTGAATTAAGAAAGTGTTTCCTTCTTTTTAGTAAATCTTACTTAATTCAAGAATATAATTTCTTAATTCAAATAAATATTTACTTGCTACTATTCAAGTAAATAATTACTTGAAAATAACAAATTTTTTTCAGTGTATGAAGGCACATTATTATTATAATGCACGCGATGTAATTCGTCACGAATGAAAGTCAATATAAAAACTGTACATCGGCAATAATTATATGTTAGCTCAACTTATAGATCTGATCAGTTTTGGATACACATCAATACTAAAATGAAGGGGGAAGTGAAGAAAACATTATCACGAAATAAATTAATACACACGAATCTTTTTCAATTTAGTAACGAGAGAAATATCGATTCTAACAATCATCGTTTTTTTTTTAATTAACAAAATAGAAGTCGAGGTAATACCCTCGATTTTCAATAAAATACAAGAGGGTTGAAAATGAACATGTATATAAAAGTGATATTCTCGAAGAAATGTAATATCAAGTCCTCCATGTATCCACATTTAAGCAAAACTTGTAAAACATGTCCGATTGGTAATTTCTCTTCATTCCTCATAAATAGCATGGCTTATATATGACCCTAGGGTAAAAGTTACATACCGTTTAGCTCCTAAGAAAAGCTGCGGTGGTGGGACTACACATGCTTACGCGTGTACACTCCAAATCTGGTGTATATATGTATATAGTAAAATAACCCTGATTCAAATCCTCGGTCGTGGCTACCGTATTACGGGACCCCGTAATGCCACGTAGTATCTAGCAGGGATTCTGGCGAATCTTCAATGACGATGACGAGGGGCGACAGCCTACCCAAACAGGCAGTTGAAAACGTCTACTCAAGTTACATGCCACAGTTGTTTTGCCGCCCCAAATGTATGCGCGTCAATGATCGAAACCGCATTCGAAAATAAGCAATTAATTGATTCGTCATATATATTATCGATGAATATTTCCAAGTATTTTGGACTTTGAACGAAGTCATTTAATGAACACGATCGATAATTATGTATTTGTTGTCATATTCAATTGATTATTCAAAGTCTGATTGGATCTGTACCGACGTCAATTTTAGTATGTTTGATTAAAATAAAATATATCAGGAAGAGCCTCGAGTTTTGTAAATAAAGCGTAATGGAGATAAGGTGTTTATGATTTGGGGTGGTTACAGGAGTGGTCAGCATGTTCGAATTAATTTGATTTGATTGCGAACAAAAACTGAGGACATCATGTATATGTAATTTTTATACAACATATCATTAGTATATACTTTTAATTTTTACTTTTTTAATTTTTACTTTTACTTTTAATTTTCTAAATAATTTACAGAAATGGTGCATCATACTCGAGTTCGATATACAATGCAATATAGTCTTTTATTTTAAAAATGATAGTTATTAATTTTAATTAATCTTGCATTTATTGATAATACAACGAATAATAAATTGATTTATTTTTCAACAAAATTTACAATGTAGCTATTTTCGTAACGAGGACGTAAAATTGGATTTAATACCCTGAGTGATGAATGCTTTTCGTGCAGTAGCGGAAAAGGTGAGATTTTTCACTGAAAGATTTGAATTGTAATCGTAATAAGAATATAGTATTATTTAATAACTTAAAAAACTTATGTAATTTGCTTATTATTCCTATTATTAACATTATTATATGTAACACACAATTATTAACGATAAATTATAATGATATGTTAATAAAACTATAAAAGTGAAATAAGCATTCACCCAAATGGTACTTTTACATGCTAATAAATATTGAAAATGTATATACATATATATATACACAGGGTGGGCCATTTTAATCGATCCACCCAAATACCTCAAAGGGTAAGCGCTACAGAAAAAAATTGTTCAGAATAATGAGGCCCATCTTTTGTCATTATTGGTTTTGACCTTGTTATTAATGTTGAAGGTTATCTGAAAGTCAAAGTGTTTTTTTTTAATGGGATCCCAATTTCTGACACCGGATTCGAAAAGAACGGGAAATTTTATACGTCTGAAACGGTAGTTTTTAATTTGTAAGAATGTGACCTTCAGAAGGTCAAATAAAGGTCAAATGTTAAAAGATCGACGAGAAGCAATTTTCTTCGAACTGTTCAGGATTTACGGGCAGGTAATACAATAAATGTAAGGTTAGGAGGCCAACAACCTTGAGCATCTTGACCTTAAAGTTAATTTTCAAGGTTATGCCTGAGGTTTAGAGTGATTTTCTTTTAAGGACGACCCCTTTTTTTACCTTTATTTAACCTTCTAAAAATCACATACTTATAAATTATAAACTATGCCATTAAAAAAAATCACTTTGACCTTAGAATAACCTTGAAAATTAATAACAAGGTCAAAATCAATAATGCCAAAAGACGGGCGTAATTATCCTGAGCAACTTTTGTTTAAATAATTTTTTTTTGCATATGGCGCTTACTTTTTGAGATATTTTGGTGGATCGATTAAAATGGCCCACCCTGTAGATGTACACGAGCACTATTAAAATGGATCATTTGATATATCACTCATCAAAATCCATCAAACTATTCACGATAAAGGCGGAAACATAAAGGAACTCGGAGATAATATGGTACATAAGGTATCTTTAAGTCGTGTTTGCAGAATCCATTTGAATGTACCTTTATGATACAAAGATTAGTAAAATAAATGACCAGTTGTTCCAATAATTCAAAGTACCGCTTAATTTTTCCTAAACCTTAACTCCAGTATTCATCAATACTTAAAATTACGCGAGCAATATTATTTCGAGTTTCTAGTAGCCCTCAGCTTTTATTGCGATAGTGTGATCTGCGAAAAGGTATGTTACCATCAGGGTGAATTACAGCAAAGTGGTAAACTGTTCTACTACGGGCAACCGAAAAAGCGATTCGTACAGCTAAATGGCTTCCTCTTCTCTATCCGAAACGTGCTACATTCAGCCCGCCGTTTGCTCTATCGTAGCTTATAAAATAGACGACAAAGCAGGGTTTATACATATACCGTAATAGTGATGCACCGGCTCACGGGCTCTTGAGTTTATACTGAAGATTTAATGCATCTTGCTTTTTTTGTGCGCGGACCCTCGCGACGGTCTAAATGGACAATCAGCAGACTAGATTTTATACACAAATGGTCCATACGAAAGAGGGATGTACATATTACACAAACTTCAATGCACGTACACGGAATCTTGAAAAGCTAGCAGCCGAAAACATATTTGATTTTCGGGCAAGATAATATCGGGAATTCTGAAAAGGATTTACAGTGTATATTTGCTGTTGCTATATTCAATCGAGGTTCTATTATTCTTTCTTGTGCCGTAATATTGTTGTAATTGAAACAAATTCGTTAAAATTTGAAGATAAAATGTTAACCTATTTTATTGTAGTTGTTTATGTGTATAATAATGTAGTATTATGTACATATAATGTAAACATTATGTACTATGTTAATGGTGCGTTAATTTAATATCAATGTACATAATCAGCCCAATCAACACTGTACGTCCAATGGACGTCCATGATGCATCTAATTACGTACGGATAATGGACGTACCTCCACCCCCCAATAGGTAATTTGCTCGTGGACCCCCCCGTAAAAACTTATATCTTCACTTGAAGACAACATCATCTTGTATGAATGTATCATTCTTGTTAAGCATGACGAGTATGGATGTGATATATGGATGTATATTACAGGTTACTCGTGGTATTTCATTAAAACTACACATGATGATCATTTCCAGTTACGTTGATGTCAAAAAACCGTTTTTATGATAGGTACATCTCTCTTCTATTGGCGACTACATCACAGACTGCTGACTTTACCGACTACGTGATAGATTGTACTTCATCAGTGTTTGCTCTTCAAGTTACAGAACTGAACGCTGTTTGTTCACCTTGTGTATCGTCACAACTTGAATGGTATCATTCATCATTCTGATTATTAGAGTAGTTTTAATGACAATCAGCTCTTATGTTGCAAGTTTGGACATTGGCTTATTTGATTATGGTTTTTTTATGACACGGATCTAGGTGATATCAGGACACCGTATTAGAATATTTTAACAGTACAATTCCAAATTCTCTCTCTCTCTTTTCTTTCCAGTTTCAAAGGTATCTCTTCACGGGAATCAAAGGAATTACGAGCACTTCGTGAATGATCAGACGCGCTTTATCGTCGTCAAAGTCTCGTTGGACTTGTGTTCGTTTTCCTCTAACGAGCGGTTCCAAGTTCCAGTTCAAGGGAATATATTCAGGAGGTACGAGGTAAAAATTGAGCACCGCGAGCGTCGGAAAAGAGATCAAGGTGGAATAAAGAGAAGCGGAGAAAGGCGTATAAGTAGAGAAAGAAGCTCGGAATAAAAGGGAATGGAGATAGGGACAGATGAAGAATGGGCGAGAAAAATGGAAGGTACGAGAGAGAGAGGCGAGATATTCGCGGATGAAAGCAAAGTGTAGGGGGTGTGTCGAGCCGCCCCTAGAATTGGCGAGATTTCAGTGTCTGCTCCAACCCCCATCCCTCATCAGGCGTGTCTCGCACAATGTATTCTCGTATTGTCGTCTGCAATCTCGCTAAGCGTTTCGCAGCAACTCCCTCGCGCGTTAACCTGTCCACCCACATCACGCACGTGCATTACGCGTATACACTGTGCTTCCGAGTCGTGACGCATCTCGAATACCGCAAACACCGCTTTCAAGAAGGATGCACTCGCACATACACTGCACGGGGCTTTTATTCCAACTCTGACCACAATCTCGTCATTTATTCCGGAATATGCATTTTTCGCAACCAGACTAGAAATTCAGAGTCGCTGATGGGTTCGCGTTTTGGTGCTTCGATATTGCATGTGGATGCCGAGAGATTGGGGTGGCTGAAGAAAAAAACTTCATTGAAGTCATGACAAAAAAACAAATGCATTTGATTAAAATGTAAAGGTGGAGATGTGGTGGCAATTATACAGATTTGCAAATTACCTATTGGGGGGGGGGGGGGGGTCCAGAAATTTATGGACATGATTTCATGATATTTTTAACGAAATTATATCATTCGTGACAATGATTCAATTTACAATTATTAATTTTCTATATTGGGAACATATGGCAAGGCTTACATCGGTAGTATAACACGGGGGAATATGGGTTTGGTATACATAGAACCACCCTGTTTGCGAATATGTAGTTAATATATCCAATAATCCGTGGACTGCATTTTCACATAATTCGGTTTGGCATTAATCCCTGACATCTTTCTATCCCGTGCTACATATTTATAGTTTTACCGTAGTTGGGTAAATTACTAGTACGTCCAGACCTGGGTATAATGGATGTCCGATATGCAATGTACAATGAATACAATCTATAGCAGCACAAAACAAAAGCATCAAATCAATTTTGTTTTTGGACTTACTTCGTTTAACACGCGGATTATGTAACGCATGCATTGATGTCTCCGAAATAATTGTTCTTGAACGATGATTGTAGTGACAGTCGTGGCTCGTTCACGTCATTTCCAGATACCTCCAATCACCGATCGTCGGTCTTTGCTCTGATCACCCTACTCTTCCATTGTACAACGGAACGTACGTCACACTTTCGTCGAAATTAATTCGATGCTAATGTAGACATCGCATATTTTACTAGATAAGTAAAAGACGTTACTGTAATCGCATCTTGCGAATGTGCAAATTTTACTTTATCGACTTTTCTCCCGAAGCAATATTTTTCGAAACGCATATGTAGCCAGACCGTAATCATTTAATTGCATTTTCGGATTGTCACTCAGGAGGGAAGGATAAGTCAATCACATCCCATTTCGAAACTACATCCGTGCGTGATTTTTCCTCATTCAAGGAAGCGCCTGCGTGCATCGAGAATGTGCGAAGTTATAAGTCAATCAGCGAAATTTCATTTCCGAGCAATTCTTCTCCTTTCATGCAATGAAATAATGACGTATGTTCCATTTGAAGAATTATTAGAAAAATATTGTCACTATTTCTAATTTGTAATTAGAAAAAAAATTCGAAGGATCAACTATAATGAATAAGCGGGTCTGGACGAATCCCTAATTGTTACAAACTAGACGCTGAACTAATTCGTCAGATTAAATAGCGGTAATAATAATTTCCGTAATTGCCCAGTACGTAATCCTCTTCTGCTGGATCCATGGGCCTCCAGACTCCACTCCCTCTCGCCATTTCTCCATTTTACTCTTCCATCTCTCTCAGTGCTCTCTCGAAGATGGGACGTAAACGAACCGCACTAAACAGATAATCGTAATCTATTAGATTATTATGGGAATTAGTGAAATGAAGCGTATGCCAATTTATTGGTCATAATCTCGGCTACCGCCTCCATTGTCGACACGATTCTCGTTGTTGTTATTGCTTCTGCCGCAGCTACTGCTGCCTTCATTGTTGCGCTCGGACGGCGGCCCTTTTATCTCGACTAGGCAAAGTCTCGAGGAAGGATGTCGGCTCCTTTCAGAAGGTCCCGAAGCCTTCTCGTAGGCACGGTTAAAACTCAACGAGACTCGCTTACCTCCGATACACACCTGACAAATCCGTGCGTTGGAAAATACCTGCTTGGTTTAATTGATGTTAAGATGCTGTGGCGTGTCTTCGCGGCTTATTCACTCTTTTCTGGCACTCTTCCCAGCCCTGCTTAACCTAAGGGAGACCTGCTTTAGTGATTTCGCGGCCGGTAAAAGCACAAATAAGGGTTAAAGTTTCACACGGTCGAGCGACATTCGGAAATGAACAGTCGTTATCGATTTACATAATAGTCTATTTCAATTGAATGCTAATCTGTAAATGTTATTTGAGGATTTACTCGCTAATGAGTTTCAGCTGGAATTCGCGAGGCTATTAAAATCTTACACTGCTATTTTATGTTATTTTTGGAATGATGGTCTAGGAAATGCATTCGGCATGGCACGATGATTGTACGAATGCGTCATGTAATATGTAAGTACCGGGAGATGAAAATTTTCATTTGTCATGATGCTATCGCGATCAACCAAATATTCCACTTTGTCGTATTCGAGCATCATCCAGGAGCGAATGAAAAACTGTAATTTCAGATTAATGTATAACTCGAGATCCGTGGAATGAATGATTTTTAAATCACTGACTCGTTCGGCCTCCCAGTCCTAAGCGAAACTGACATTTATGCGCTTGATATGCCGCTTTCCTACGGGAATTATGACGCATTACGTAAAACGCTCATAAAGCAGATTAAGGGAGGCGATTTCCAGGGCCATTGCGAATTTTCGAACTTTTTCTTCCCTCGGCATTATATTTTCCTTTTCAAAAAGTCCCGCACTACGGAAGCGAGCAGTTCCGTTTCGTTGGCTTCCTCTTTTCTCAAGCCGTGATCGCTTCCTACGAGGTCCATTCACGGCACTGTTCAGGATGTACGCTCGAACTGGACAGGTACGTAAGCTCACGGTGGATACAATGGTCGGAGATTTTCAATGGACCCTTGCATCGCACTGTCGAAACACGTTTGGATATACACATTCAATCGCGTCTCGATGCTTTGCAGCGTGCGCGCGACATATTCGGCTCATCAAAACGAGAATTTCCTTTTTACCTTGGCAGAGTAGCCGGCGAAAATAAAGAACTGCATCACCCATTGTTGATCGCTGATTTTTCGACGGGTCGCGTAGAAATAATCGAATTCGTTGGACCGTGCCTCGCGGTCAGCTCCGGCCAATATGTAGCCGAAGACGTCTAGTGATATAATCTAATAAGCTTTCGCGAAAAACCTGTGGCTCATGCAGAATTTGACGTGGTGCCCATTCAAGATCGAATTGGGCGGATAATTGCATCTCCTGTCTGCGTCCGAAATTTATGCGTTTTGTCCCGAAATTGCAGCATCGAACGATAATATACCCAAACGTTTGCAAACAAATAACAGTGGGTCATCGCAGAAATTGAAAAGGGCTCACTAGAAATCACGTAACGACAGATTTCCCAAACAATAGCACTTTGACGGCAATCTTATCATTGACATATGCTTGCCTTTGAGATCAGCCATAGAATGACGACAGCCGTTGGAATGTTTATCTTCTAATAACGTCCAAAGTTTGGTTTCGTTTGCTTTTTTTGATGTATGATGGATGGTCTTACCGACAAATTTGTTGGAAAGAAATTCCAACGAAGTTATTGTAGAAATTGACTGAAAGAATGCAGGGTTAAGGAGACTGCTTTGTAAGTATGTATGCAAAACTTTTCATCGGTAGTATATATGGTCTTATTTTTAACTGACAAGGAAATCAGTCGGACTTTAAAACATCAGTTATTTCAAAGATAATATCGACTCTACATAAAAAAAAAACACATCCCGACGACGTTGTTAGCTACTTTTTCAAGTGCTGCAATCTTAATTTTCACATCAACGTAATTTAGCAGCTCATTGATTCTCCAGCATCCTAGTGAGAGAATTTCGAAAAGGGAGACTGGTATAATTATCCAACGAAAGTGGACTAAGAGAAAGTTGGGGCTGTATTCAACGCGATCGGCACAGAGAGTAGTTGGAAGAGGACGCAGCTCATAAACACTTGGAGTGTGACGCGTTGGTGTCGAGAACACACATCAAAGGGCGGCAAGGCCTTTTCTCACCCCGTGGCTTAACTTTGACTCGGGTTTGTTTGTCGCTTTGTTTGATTTCGTATTCACGGAGATAGCTTTCACTTACGCGCCGCGGACCGAGATTAAACAGATTCGAAAATGTCTTGCCACCCTCGCCGCGAGTCGTCACTACACACTCTGTCGACCCTTGGTACGCGATTGTCGGCCGGCAAAAATGCTTCGACATTTTCTCGTATACGCGACTCGTGCCTTTTTCTTCCAATGAATTTCATGGAATTTCGAAAATGTGTAATTAGCGTTGTACACCTGTACTTTCTGATTACATCCACAACTTACTCGTTCTGGAGTCGTTATGTGATGTCAATATAAGAGCTTATCAAAAAATATATCAACAATTATGGAAAATAAAGTATGCAAATTATGGGGTTGATTAGCAGTGAACAGACACCACCACAAACGTACAGGATGTTCAAAAAGTATCGGACCCCTCCCCACCCCCTCTACCTTCGAAAATATTGACAGGAGGAAAACTCGAACCTAACAAAAGTTGTAAGATTTCGCGCGTGCGATCCAGCGGTGACCTTGAATGTTGCATCGACCGTCGTTTTTGGTATACTCAAGGTCATTTGAAGATCAACATCGGGATCCGCTACTGTCGACCCCGTAGATGGAAAGGGCAGAAAATTAAACGTCCATTTTTCCCTGGTCAGTATTTTTTGATTTAGAGGATGGATACGATGCATCATGAACACCCGGTATGTTGTTATTCCGGCAAAGATGAAAGATCATTGGCGAATAATTCCACTTGAATTATGATAAATTAGAATGCAATAATACGGTCTAGTTAATTTATTATAATCAGGGGAAATATGAAAAACATTTATGTAGAGTACCGCGGAAATCACTTGCTCCCTTTGAAGTGGATTACAAAGAAAGTAGAAGATAATAACGAATCGAAGAAGGGAATGTGAAGTAGACAAGTAATGAGGACTGAGAAAATTGCGAAGTATATTGAGGAGTCGAGCATTGGTCGATAAGAGAAGCGTTGCCAGTGCGAGCTCTTGCTGGATTCCGTACGGATTCTGAATAGATATAATAGCCTCTTCTCGAGTATTTCGTATTTGCTATTATATTTGTCTGTTCGTTATTGTGTATAACGTATTTTTCATTAAGAGGCATATGTTTATACATGTCTCGTGCACTGGTTATTTATTTTATCGGTCATTATTATAGCCTAGAATTTATTGTTCGCCTTCATCGACTGGAACATATGAAGTAGAAAAAACAAGAGCGTTGGGTCCATACAATGTCTACTGGTTTAAAAATTGGTCATGTTGGACCCTGATAATGAAATATCTAAGTAATGAAATGGAGAACGATAAGATGGAGGACGACAAAACAGAATATGATGATATGAGGGATGATGAAGTGGAAAACCATTAAAAAGGGAACGATGAAATGGAAAATGATGGAAGATAAGATAGTGAAATGGAGAGCAGTCATATAGAAAGTGATGCAATGGAAGATAACGAAATGGGGGACGATGAAATGGATAGTGATGAACTGAGAAGTGATGAAATGGAAGGCTGTAAACTGGAAAACGATAAAATGAGAAATGATTGAATGTCCAGATGCTGAAATGGATAATGGTGAAATGGAGAGCAATCAAATGGAATGTGATGAAAGCAATGATGACACGGGCCGATGAAATGGAAACTGATGAAATATAATATGACGAAATGTAGAGGGATGAAAATGGAGAGTCGATGAAATGAGAGCCAATGCAATGGAAAACTATAAAATGAGGAATGATTAAATCCAGATTAAGTCCAGAAGATGAAGTGAAGAATGATGAAATGGAGAACGATGAATTGGAAAGCGATAAAATGACAAATGATTACACTAATCGTGATCAAATAGAAGGAAATGTAACGGAAGATTATGAAATGGGAGACGATGAAATTGAAGACAATGAAATGTCCCGATATAATATATTTTTGAATGCTAGATAATTTTGTTTAAAACTACAAAAAACTGTCGAATTTCATTGACACGATAACCTGTTTTATTTATATAATTGTTTAATATTTTATTTCTTTATTAAGAAATCATTGGAAGAATGTTCGAAAAAGTCATTGACATGGACATTTCACAATATATATATACATCCCAGCAAACAATCACAGAAGTTATGTCACAGTTATGTAACAGTTACATTAAAATGTCGCCTCAAAATTGCCACAGTTACATAACAGTGATTGTGACGT
>JAPYZR010005087.1:0-11263 GCA_030522945.1 Trichopria nigra
CAAATTTCAGAATGCCGTTTTTTTTTTATTTTAAAGATATTAAACAGTGAATATTTCGCTTTGTTTGTTTCAGAATGCCGTTTTTTTTTTATTTTAAAGATATTAAACAGTGAATATTTCACTTTGTTTAATATCTTTAAAATAAAATAAAAACGGCATTCTGAAATTTGGTATACCGATATAGAAAAAACCTGATCTTTCATTTGGAATTACTTATTTAAACAAAAAGGGTCCTTTTTTAGAGAAAATTGCAGAATTATTTTTAATTTCGCGAAATTTTGCAAAATACAATTCACCAATCGAAAGAACATCGAAAAATCTATTAGAATCACCTATAGATACCGATTTTTTGGCTTGGGACATTTCACGTAAAATGCCCCATATGTTGTATTATATGACTTAATCTTCACACCATAAATAATGCAGATATTTTACAATAAGAACGAACGTAATCTTTTTATAAATGATCTCACATGTCGCCTATATCTTCACACGTAACGCATATTCTTTATTCTCTGTTCGATTCGTTACAAATGACCGACATGTGACAGTCATACCATAATGTGACATCTGTCGATTCTACGCTATTTGAAGAAAATTAATGAGAAAATACTAAATAGATAAAACTGAAGTCATTAAAACGGAAAAAAATGCACTGAGCGAAAAATTCAGTAAATTCAACTAAATATTAGGTTACTCATATATTTACCACACCAAATCCTTTAAATCAACGACATATATAATATATTTAATATAATTAACTAAATTTTAGTTATTACAACTAAATATATAGGTCAAGTAAACTGCATGGAAATCGTATTAACGAACTATTTAGTTGCAACTTAACTAAATATTTAGTTGAATTTTAGATTTTAGGCAAATACGTATACACAACTGATCCCCGCGCGCATGTTGTTAATATCGTATGCAACGCACACGTGCGAAATATCGATCTCCAACCACTGAGAATGTAACACTCGCAGCGTTCGAGTGACAAACTTTACACTCGTGCAAATAGATAATTTCGCTCATCCTCATCCGACATCAACATTCGTGATCACCATTCAACATCATCATCCAACGTCATCGTCATTATCATCCATCGTCATCATCCGACATCATCATTATCATCATCCGACATGAATATGTCGTGGATTTATAACAATAAAAGAAAGCGCGTGCTCGCTGATGTCAAGATGCATGCATTTTAATACATCTCCAATACATTCTCGTTTGTTGAGAGGCTCAAAAAGTCAAACGGAAGAGGATGGTCTGAATCGAATACGTATTTTCGACCCTGATTTCCGCCTGCTGTAATGTGCCGTGCGCGTTGATGTCCTTACCCGTTCGACGGAACGTGACGAATCGCTTTTATCTCCGTTCGCTTTTTTATTTTACGTGCATTTTTTTTTGCTCCCCCTAGCGCAAAATATCAGAATTCGACTTTATGTATTCCATTCAACCCATTCCTTCGACTACATAATGTGTGCTGGAAAAATCAATAAACCTCTCTTATTATTCGGTTTATGTTACTCTTCTTCGTTTTGAATAATTCAAAATGTCGGTGTCCCAGCGTATCCACTATCCCTACCATGCGCAGGTCGTAAATTCGAATTTGACACAACTTTAAAATGCATTTTAGATATATATTTCTATTTTAAAATTTTAGAATACTTTTAGTTCTATATTCGTTTACATTCATTTTTGGTGAGTATACACAGGGCAGCTATATTTTTTATATATGTTCAAAATCGCTAATCCTATACATGTATCAAAATGGACGGTCACATATACTATAGTTACTATACAGTTTTATTATTTTATGATGCGGGGATTCTAAAGTATATCTGTTATAGGAGTAACCTCCAAACATGAACATTTTAAATAAAATAAGTATTGAAACGTTTTTTCAAAATCCCTGCCTAAGAAGGGTGATGCTGTACATCTATACAAGGGTGATTTTACATATCTGTACAAGGGTGATTTCTATACACATATAAAAAAAAAATTAGAGGAGGATTATCCGAAATAAATTATGTTTTCCCTTACCAGCAACAAACATAATTTATTTCGGATAATCCTCGCCTTGAACCCATTTCAACGATATATTTTTGAGGATTACATAGAATCACTGTTTTGAGGTTAGGTCGTTAATTGTTCTACTTTAGAACCCTCTTAATGATGGGCTTACATGTACACGTGCAGTTATATGGGCTTTTGGATGCGATTCAAAAATTAAACAGTCAAAGTGACTCGAATTCAAAACCTCACCCCTTATATCTATATAGTTTTCCTATGGTTTTGTTTTTCAAATAAGTATTATTTTTTAAATCGCGCATAAAAAATTATCTTATGATTTAGAATATAAACGACCAACAATCGATTACAGTAACGTCAAATTCGATCGTTTTATTTTGTTTTTAAGACGTGACTTTATATGTTCGTCTTCTACATTGTCACTCTGCAATATTTACGTCATTTTCCCAGAATAATGTGCCAGTAATGTAATTTAAAATTGAATCGAGTCGGCAATGTTTCAATACTCATTGTGTGCAATGTAAATATTTGATAAATTGTTTCCCGATGTACATAAAAATGGAAAAGTGCATTTCCGCTCTTTGGCATCGGGCCGGGATTGGTCGTTTCCACATTGCAAGTCTTTCTTCGTCCTTCCTTCGAATGTCCTAATTCTCGTAAAAAGCTTCGATTTTTATGAAAAACTTTTTCCGATAAAATTTAACAAAACAAATAAATATTATTTTAAGACGTCTTCAGCTCTGACATTTAATGAATGAAAACATTTTTTTTTTATTGTAACCTATTATCTCGCGCAAATTTAATTTTTTTATTATAAATAGGTAATTAATTCCTGGAATTTAAATTATTACATTTATTATTAGTATTATAATAGTAAATGATCACGTTTTTAAGCAAACGTCGCAAAATTGAATAAGCTATGAATGGATTACACCATTAATGTTGTAAACCGGGAATCATTTCCTTGAACTCGGGTTTTCTCAACTTTTAAACTTCATGCTTATATTATACATTTTTTTCTAAGACTGTTCCGAAAAAATGTACAAAGCACTCCAGCGAATGTTACAAAAAAGAATGTTTAACTTTGACCATTTGCAAATTTACAATTTTGCAGAATAATATTGTGGAACTTTATCATTTCTTTACATTTTTTTTTAATCACAAAAAAAAGTTTTACCTCAATTCGAAAAGGGCATTTATATGTATTTTGAATATTCCACGTTTTATGCATGTTTAATTTCTTCCGGTTATAAAACTTTTTATTATCAAGTGAAAATGTGAATTCGCTCTAGCTCTATACTACATAGCTATATAGGCGCAATACCCTATTTCATGATGTAAGAAATACATCATGCCCTATTCCTTATTTGTCGTTCGATCCGTGCCAACATCACGCATGCGA
This sequence comes from Trichopria nigra, assembly GCA_030522945.1. Classification (NCBI taxonomy): domain Eukaryota; kingdom Metazoa; phylum Arthropoda; class Insecta; order Hymenoptera; family Diapriidae; genus Trichopria; species Trichopria nigra. Next base: position 3,440 of record JAPYZR010005087.1, read on the forward strand.
TCTTCACATGTCAATGTATGGCATTTTCTTTTGACGTGTCGTTCTTCCATTATTTTCTTTTTGGTAAAACTCAATAAAAATCAACATCCGGATTGACAGTAAAAGTCAAAAATAACAAAAAGGAATAAAATTACGGACAAAGAAAATATAAGTAAAAATGTAACCAAGTTCCAAAAATTATAAAAGTTGTTAAGGTAGAAAAAAGTTGGAAGTATAAATCTAAGGACTATGATGCAATTGAATAAAAGTTGAAGATGAAGGATAAACATTGAGAAAGTCAAATGTAAAATGGTAAAATCATATACCGTCCTTTTAAAAGATTATTACAGGCTTAAAAAAGACAAACAATCATTTAAAACCTATTGTTTACTGTAGCTTCTCTTAGACAATCATTTTCTTCGGTTTTGAGTATATGAAGAGTTTTAATCGACTTTTGCGGTACTTATCTGTTTGCGCAGTCGCGGCTCGGTAAACATCGCGAGACCCGATCCATTGTAACTACATACATACGAAGCCTTAATTGTCTTCTTGGCCTTGTGGAATCTTAAGTGTATGCAAAGTTTCATGTTACGTTTGCCAAAATTTACAACCACATTTACTGCATTTTATTCCGCATAATTTCTGTCATGATATAATCAATATTTCAATTTTCTTGAAGTTTTTATTTTCTTCATTTCTAAATTACTCGTTTAAATGGAAGAAGTCATTAAGACGACGTGATACATAATATATAAACTCAACTTAAAATGAAAAGCAGACAAACATCGTAAAATCCACTAACATTATGTAATGACAAAATTTTACAAGAACATGTTATATTGAAACAGGTATATTTACTCATACGCAGTTCAAAAGTAAACATAGAATAAGGACGTAAACGTCGACTAAAAACTCCTTCAATGTACACCGTTTGTACTACCAGAAATACGTAAACATCAACGGGAAACGTAAATATTGACAGATATATTTAAAAAGAAATTACAAATTATAGAAAATGAGCATCATCACGAGTCCTTATTTTTCGATATAATGTAGATCTGCAAAAAAATATAAAACATTTGATTTAAATAAATTAATACCAATATCAATAAATAAAAAAAAAAAATTTTTTTAAATCGCAGTATTTTTTTCATTTATTGTGATGTATAATATAAAATGAAAACAAACGTTTTTCATATCTACGTATATATGTATTAAATATATATTAAAAAAAATAATGCAGATGGATTATTATTATTTTCTTTGTTTGTGCTCTTTCGGATATGAGTCTATTTAATTTCAACTTTACTTCTAGAAACTCAGATCAGTAATGTTCTGTATTTATGGTTTACCCTGTCACGGAGACTTTTAGATCCTCACATTCACTTTGAAAACATCATCAAATTTATGTCTTCAAATGTTGCGCTACTTTCCTGTCTCGTATACGTTGCGTTTTTTGTATGAAGAACCCGCTGCATTATCTCGAAAAGCCAAAACACAGCAAGTATAAAAAATGCAAGATAATTATCGAAAATAATTTCTATTGTTGTCTATAAATAGTAAACATTGTAGGTTTCATTGATACTACTTGCATTCGATAATTTAAAATTGACTTTTACAATTATAGTGATAATAATAGATCGTTATTAAAAAGGTCATTATGTATCATATTTTGATTTTGAACACGGGGCAAAACTTGTTGGATGTCGAAGTTGTAAACAAAACCAATGCGTGGTAACTGTAGATTGATGTTTATTACTCCGAGTCTGGAGATTGAAGCGTTGGAAAATATACTTTGTATTGAGCAACTCGACGAAAACACGTCAGAAGTGGTATAAGAAAAATAAGTTCTAACCTAACGATAATAAATTTAAAAAAAATTACGGTCCAACACCTAGAATTTCCTCGTTCTCGTCATTCGATTCTTGTTTATCCATGCAACTATTGATTTTCAACGCGCTTCAATATAATATACGATGTTTGTTTCAACAACATGTTTTCTGCACTTTGTACATGTACTACATAGCTGTTATCCACTAAACAATTAATCAGAGAAAAGTTTCAGCAATGTTGCATGCATGCTTTTAAATGCAAAATCCTCTCTGTTGATTCTTATAAATAAGAGAGCAAAAAAGATAATTGTAGCTTACAGCTTAAAAAAGTGATCAACATTAGAATAACATTGAAACAAACATTGAAACAATACGAAATAATGAAAAGCAGGATTTTAGGATTAAATGTTATATTTTCAAAGTTTTTGAGGCAGGACGATTACAGCTTCTCCAACGTTATACTGAAAATTTTCTGTGAACCAAATGTGTACAGGGTATAATCGAATATTGTATCTAGAGCTGTGATTCAAATTATAGCTTTTAGTACGTTAAATATTGGTGATCTACTGACGAATATTGACATGATACTGCATTTATATAGTAATGCTTGTAATTAATTATTATAATAAATTATATTACTTTTAAACACCACAGCAATTAATTTGCAAATATCATCCACGACGGATAGAACGAAGTAATTAATATTAAATCTAATTACAATAATACGGTCAACGCTATTTTACATTTCGAAGTATATTTAATACGTTGCACGAAATTCCCAACATAAATATATTACTCTGAACTGCTATACTAGTCCAACAGTCTTCGCAATTCGACTTTCATTAAAGAATAAATCAGTGAAACTAGTAAATATTAAGTCCGACCTCATCACTATACTTCAAATAATAAACCAGAAAATCTATGTTTTTGAGATTTTGACCTCGTTACGCCGTGAAAGAAATGTGCAAATCCCTAATTAAACGAGACAAAAGAGACAAACATCCCAGTCGTCGGTAGTTAATAAACACACGTCCTAGTGTGCGCATCAACAACTTGGCGCGCAAATCCGTAAAGGGATTGACATGAAGATAGATAGATAAATAGAGAGAATGAGAGGAAGAGAAAGACAGAGCACTCGGAGCAAAATGGACAAAGACAGAGAGAGAGAGAGAGAGAGAGAGAGAGAGAGAGAGAGAGAGAAAAAAGGTCCTACAAAAGAGAGAATGCGAGTAGCGGGAAACGTTTCGAGAATTGCTCGTCGATTCGCCTCGACAGGGAAGGTAGTGACTCATTATCGTGCATTGCGACATGACAATAGAGAAGTGCTTTTGAAAAGAAATAAAATAGGTTCTTCTTATACGCGCAAGCAAAGGAGCTTTTCCGCGGGGAAAATCGAGATTGTAGGAGAGCTTCTCATTAAGGCGAATTTCGAAAAGTTTTCATATTTGCAACTCATGTAAAAAGCGAGCAACGAGTAATTTGTGTCGGCTCACGGATCATCGAAAGCTTGACGGGGGTAATGAAATATTTTTTTAATTAGACATGAAAAGACTGCGATATCTATAGTCAGATTTACGTAGACTTTTGTATATGTTTCCTCGGACACATTGTGCACCTGAAAGCCTTTTGGTGCTGCGGCACACTGCTGAGTGAACAACTGCGTTCGAAATAATAGCTGAAAGCACCGAAGTGGTAATTCGAAGAAGCAATTAATTTGAACGGTAGTATCGATTGTAGTGTGTAATTTTGCTGCTTGAACGATATCGTTGTGATAAAGTAATTTGAATATCGCACCACGCAATTAATCAGGCAAATTATATGTTGTGGTAACATATACACGTTAAGAAGTCTGTTGTAAATTACGTCTGTATTCTTAGGACGTCAGTAAGAACTTTCATTACGACGCCTTTTGTACCGAAACGCTGTAGAAACTAATTTTTTTTTTCTTTGGCAGGATATGCGCTTCAGAAATAGACAGTCCATATATAGGAATTCTTGAAGTTTAAGTCTTGTTAAAGTCTTCTAAGTAACTATTGAAAAGAATTTTATTGTTTTTTTTTCAATGGCCGCAAGGCAAGTACAACTTCCGAGAGGAAAAGGAGACGCGACAAAGTTATAGTTTATATTTATTCAATTCCAATTTTGAAGTTTTTCGTTTCTGATTTTCATCCATGCGGAAGAGATACTTAGCCAACGAAGTATAAAAATTATTCCCAGATATAATTTTATGCAGATTATTGAGTAGGTTATTTCCTTAATTACTACATCTCAGGTAAACCTAAACGGTCTAAATATACATTTTCATTGTGGCTCACTTAAGCGTCAATGATTATATTAGTTTTAGTGCGTACAACTACAATTAGTGAGGATGGTTCTCTCGTAGTTTGTCACTATACAACGACATTGCCCGTGGTTATTCATAGTACGGTTTCGTTGCTGAAATCAAGTTTGACTTGAAAATACAACTTTAAGTCTTAATGATTGTAGTCAAATAAATTGGACATTGCCAGATGTTCATACTTTAACGGATATTGATAATACATCAGGCAAATTGGAAAGAACCTAATAAAGTGCGTGCATACGATTAAATAGATAAGCGAAGAATACGGTTCCAAAAAAGAATATTAATTACTTAGAATTCAAGCTTATTTTATTGTTGAAAGTAATAATATATAGTAGTATAATGCGTAACAAACAGAATTATGTTGATCTTCGTATAATAAATGAAATAATATGAATATTTGCCTGATAATGTGAAGTGAAATGAAAACAAAATATTAGCATTTAACAGTAAAGAAATATGAATATAAGTTTTGATTATGCAGCTGCCCTGATGGTAGAAATTGCGTCTAACTATTCTAAAATTGTTGAATATTTACTTATACACTGTCTATATTTTCCTTAATATTAATTAGATAATATTTTTTAGATAAATCTTGTATAATTTGCAGCCACTTTCTGTCCAACATTTTTAGGCTGCACATCTGGGACGACATGCCTGAGTATTTTCTGTAACAAAAAAACTGGTCTATTTATTTTTGTCTATATATAGTTATTGTTCAGTTTATGAACACAACACTTGTTTGCATGTAGTAAAATTGGACAGAATTTCTACCAGGGTATATTTGAGGAGAATACGTGACTAGTGAAAAAGGAGTATTTTAAAATATCGATAATAATTGTATAAATGAACTTAAACGAAAAGGAAGTTAAGACGAGCTAAAGATCTGTCTTCGGTGGAAAAGGGCCAACTTTTACATTGAAAATCAGTTTAGTGCTCTAAAATTAAAATAATATAAGTAAAATAAAAGTAATTACATAAAATGTAAAAAATACTATTGTTAATAAGTTATATTGAAATATTAAAAGTACATAATGATATTGAAGGAGATAAATTTGAATAAAAAAGTATTTCGATAATAGGTTTAGTTTACTGCTATATTGTTCGGAATCCCGTATAATATGGAGTATTGGTATTCAGAATTTGTTATCACTTTATTCGCTGTAATGCTGTAAATGAGGACTCTTTGATCGCATGGAGCTCTACATTGAAAAAGAGGATCGGCGGACCGGCAATCGGATAATGGCATTTCAAACGATCGATGGGGATTATATTTTATTTATATATACGTTATTATAACGATGATATTATTGAGGAAAGTTTCTACTTAGATACTGACGGCATAATATAATGGCTTTACTTACGTCGTTGTCTTCTTTTCTTTCTACTTCAACAAATCACGTCGATAATTGACAGAAGACGGATATAATTTCAAAGTTGTTGGGAAATAATGGAAAACGACGTAATTTCTTGATACTCGTATAAAAAGTATGACGGAAACCTTTTAAAGTTGTTCAAATCCTGACATAAAGTGAATTTAGGAAACGTCGTAATAATACGACGGGTAGATGGCAGCCGGCTGTTTAAAGTGATAAAATGGTAATGAAATATATACATATGTATTACGAACTATCAAGAAAAGGAAATAATTGTACACGTGATTCATTTGCTTAACAATATTATGTCAATAGTTTCATTCTGGAAAATTGGCAAGACTTTTGAGAAATATTGACTAACTTTGTTCCCCTGCATCTCAATTTCGAATGGGAAATGCAAAAACCTGAAAATTTATTAAAAAACTTTTAAAAATCATTTAAAAATTCCTTAATTTGTGAATGTTAATTATTTATTATTGATATACTAATAAATTACTCATTATTAAATAAATTTGTTAAAATAATAATTAATCATTGTAAAATATTTAATTACTATTTTTTATTTATAATATACATTGCACAAAACAATCGTAAATAAGCAGAATATTACGAACATTCGCTTTATGTACTTAACATTTATATTAATAAGAGGTGTGTACACTGATATCTCTATTTTTCATTTACTTTGACTGTAAAACTGAAAGAGTCACAATATCAGGATGGTAGTAAAAGTTTAGCCACGTCGACATTCGTTATCGAAATCTGTTGCAGAAGTTTGTTGATAACTGTTTTACTTACTTTTCTAAATAATACTTTTTCGTCGTATTTGCGAAATAAGCTTCACATAGGGTATAAGGATAAAAGGAGAAAACTGAGGAAAACCACGGACAGAACTTATGGTATTTAAACCTGGAGCTATGTAATAAATATATATTTATCTATTTTCGAAATTCTAGGTAAAATTTAATGTAGTTTGCGAGAATTGAATGATAATTTCGAATTATTACTTACAAATTATTTATTAACAAAGTTTACAAAAAATGTGCGAAACTAAGAAAATCTTTTCTACTTTTAATTCCATTAATTGACTGAAATAATCAATTGTTAATATTTTTAAATTATGAAGCTACACTTCCAGAAAAATGTAAATTGTCTTCTTTCAAAATTGAAATTCAGCACTTTCCAGAATTAATCGAATAAAATTTATTTCTTAAAACAGTTTATAAATTGTTAAAGACACCTTTTTTTCACACTAACTGCACAATAAGCAAAATCGTGAAATGTTTTTCATTCTTGCCACTAAGATCAGGGCCACAAGTCGGGGCCGTGCCAGGCATCCCCGATGTGGGCCGCAGCATGGAAATATTAGTTGACAAATAACGTACATGAATAGAACGTACATACATATATATATATACTGATTAATTTTTTTGATTAAATAATCGTCCGTTTAACAGTATAGCCTATATATATTATAACGCTATAAAAAGTGATCGTCACTTAGAATGTCTTTAACTTTACCTATCTAAAATTTGTACACGAAATTTACGGTTTCATACATCGATAAGCTATCCAACATCAAAACAACAACCGTGAAATAATAATAGCGTAATAAAAATGACGAAATTATTCAATTGCCGTTTCCTATACATTATGTACACACATAATGAAAATACGCGCGTACGCGCGCATGCAGTGGACAGGGTGCAATCTCTCGAAGAGATCTCGCGTGTTCCCTATGTATGTGTGTATGTATACGTATATATGTGCAGCGAGCGAAGTTTTGAAATGCGCGTTTGATAAGTAGGCGTGAAATTACAGATGCAATTGCACGGCTATTTTCTTCGGGGGATTCGAGGGTAGTTTGGATTAACGAACTTTTCACTGGCAGGGTTCCAGAGAAGTTTAAAATGCAATTGTTTTTTCGGCGCGGCATTTTTAAATGAAGTGTCTAACGAGTCAATTTAGATAGGACGTGTTCGAAAAGATTCCAGAAAACTCGCCGATGTAATTTGGATTACGATGATTACGCGTCCGGGTCGAGAGATAATGCGCAAATGTGTAATAGAATGAGAAAAGTAGTCGATTTTGCAATTAACGAGGTTTTTTGTGCTTTAATTAGTTGCTTTGAATTATTTCGAAGACAATTTACTTTATTTTATTTCTCTCCCTCATATATAAAACCTACATATAAGTGAATTAAGTAAAGGAAATTAGGAAAGTATATGTTTGCGAGGACAATCGTGGAGGACGATTATCCTGGGCACTCGGATACCGACTGGTTGGGCGGAGATAT
>JAPYZR010005088.1:0-36897 GCA_030522945.1 Trichopria nigra
GAAATCTGTTTCTAAATATCCGGGCGCAAGCTGGGCCCTGACTCGCGCCTTGATAGATATCCGGGCGCGAGTCAGGGCCAAGCTTGCGCCCGGATATTTGCAAATTGATTTCTACTAGGGATCAGTTGATTGATTATTTACATATATATATATATATATATATCCCAGTAAACACAACAAGTAACAATGATGTTACAAATATATCATGGTTATGTCTTACATCAATGTTACATTAATGTTACATAATTGTGACATTGTGGTTGACTAGGATATAGCGACCTGAAATTATTAGGAGAACACGTATATAGTTAAACCTAGTAGCTTGCTTCAAATCGTGAACTATCGTTTTTTAATTATTATTTTTCAAAAATTGAAACAATGGTTTTAAATTTCAAATTAAAAAAAAAAAAAAACAGACATGTATTCTTCGGGAAATGCGAACTGGTAAAAATCGAGATATTGAAAATTTATCCATTCCGATCGACCGGACTTTAGCGAGAAATAATTCGAAATGGCAAAATTCCCCAGGACCGACCTAGGGGAGGCGGAATTACAGGAAAAAAGAGTGGAGGAGAAGAGAAAGGCCGTCCTTTCACGAAATTTACCACACGTGAAGAGGCATCTTTCAGGAAGTCCCTCGAGGCACTCACCTGCACGGGGGGCAATAAAGGGCTCTCGTTACGGCATGTCCATTATTTAAAAAAAAAAAAAAGAAGAAGCGGCGAAAGGGTTCGAAGTTTCGCGAGGAAGAAAAGTATAAGGGCGTCACGGTGGGGGTGGTGGATTTCCCGCCCGACCCTTGTCGCATCGTCATCTCTTAGAACGTCTCCCTACAACGGGTATACATATATATAGGGACATCAGAGTGAGAGGGAGAGGATGAAAGAGAGAGAGAGAGAGAGAGAGAGAGGGTGTACACGCCCACCAACAGCGCACTGGAGGGATTTTGGTATCTCGGCTCGCGGGGGTAGAAGGGAGTGTCGGGAGAGGGGGGACCGGGTATAGTATAGTTGGGTTGGCGGCAGAGCCGCGTCTGACCGTTTCGGCGCCAGTACTACTGTCGCCACCATCACGAGCGCAGGCACGAGACGCCATGGACATACTGGGTATGTCCGTTAAAACCGCATGCTCTTAACCCTCTAACTAACGACTCGAAAAACTGCGAGCCCATTATAGTTCGAGCCATCAGCGCGTTCACGCACGTGATGTATACGAAAATGTTTTCGTTCTGTGAATCATAATACATACATGTGTCGTCGTCGGATTTCAAACGGTCATTTTTTTTTCCCGCGTTTTCACCAACTCTTGACATCCGCGAAAGTCCCAACGCGGTGGATTTTTGAAATTGCGGCATCCGCAAGTCAGCGGACGTTATTGGAAATCCCAAACTTTGGGAAAGTCTCTTCCTCGCTCCCGGCCTTTGATCCCGAGGCGACGTAACTCGATTTGCCGATGACAGAGGGTTCGCGATGAAGTTCGCCGTGGAGGGAAACGCACGTTGCCTAAATTTGCCTGAGGAGTGACGCGACCAAAACCGACTATACGAGATTTGCCTCTCTTGGGAACGGGAGAGAGAGAGAGAGATAGAGAGAGAGGGAGAGAGGAAATATCCTCCAGATTGATATAGTATATAGGAGGTGATATTTGCGAGTGCGCGTCGACGATTTCTGTGTATTTTAGCTACGTAATTGTGAAGGTTTACACTAATCACGTTTGACATGACGATGATTTTCATTTGCGAATCATTTTGGCATTATTTGAAAGTAAGCAAATACATTTGACTATTTTTTAAAATAACTTTTTCTCTTCTATTCTTTACTTCTGTAGTGGCAGAAAGTTCTTTATTATAATGTATATGACTTATAACAGAGCACTTGAAATTATAAAAAATCATTAAAGACAATATTACCTTAAATACAACAATAAGTATTTGACTGTTTTCTTCATTGAAAAACATAGAAACGAAGGATTTAATGTGCTTTAAACAAGAATTAGTAAATAGATCCTCTGAATTATCATTGCCTGACCAAATTCAACTGTTTTCACTTGAAACAAATATACGTATATTAAGTGAAAACAGTTTTATATATATACATCGTGCGTATGTATTTATCATATATCGATATTACGTTTTGTGCGTAAATGTAAGGTTGCACTGTGTCAATAATGAACAAAGTGTGTATGATAAGTGAAAAAAGACGTGTGTAGTCGGGCATTAATCAGAGGCCTAAACTTATTTTTTTCGAAATACATTAATTTTTGTTATATCGTCATTTTTTAATCTCCTTTTCGATTACATCTATGGTTATGATTACATTAATTGTACAAAACTTACTTATTTGCATATTTTTCCTTAGGCAACCCCGTTTTACGATATTTTCGAAATGTATAAAAACGAATATAAACATTCTAAAATTTAAGTTTTCTAAAATTAATCGTGAAAAATGTCACATTAGTTCTGTTAACATTATTCTATTAACAATCCAAGGTTTCCATTGTTGCTTTTAGGGCAATGAAAATCATTTTTTGAGATTAAAAAAAATTGAAAAAATTGAAAAAATTGAAAAAAATTGAAAAAAATGAAAACTTTTGAATAAAACAAGGGTTTAGAGATAACAAAATGACAGTTTAGAATATGTATTTTTCAAGTTTCAATTTTTGTTATTTTTTAAGTTCTACTGACAAAACAACTTTTTAGGGCATTGTTAATTCAAATCACTTTAAACCGTTCTTCTCTTATCAGATTTATATTTATTACAAGTGAACAATCGTGAATAATATGAAAAATGATTAAATCTTCAAAGCTCAGAAAACAGGATTCGGAAGTATTCATTATGAAGAAAATTAATTATTTTCACGAAAACCCTTTTTTATCCTTTTTTATGCTTTTTAATCCTATTTTAATCTTATTTAATCATTTGTAATGATTTGTAATCCAAGTTTTGACGTTCCAATTCTATTTTTACTATAGGAGGCGTGTTTATTAATCACATCTCCTATATAATAAATAATCATATATATATATATATATAAGTGTAATTATGAGAACATATGTATATATACAATATTCAAAGTAAATTATTGCAATTTTATTTTCATTATAATGAAAAAGATAAAGAAACATCGAAAAAAAAACAAATAAAGCGTTGAAAGAATAAAGAAGATTCAACGGCTTACGGCATCCCGAAAATTCATGAGAATAAAAAGTTCAATCCAAATACTATTTTGCTCTTTACCAACCCCCTGAATATTCGCTAAAAATACCTCGAGCATAAAAAATACTATTGGTTACAGTATATTTACTTGCAGAATCAGAAAATTCCTAAAAAATTTATTGATTAGAAAATTATGTATTATTATAAAAAAAATCCTTGTCGATTAGTGGACCATACATGACTAAACAATTGAAAAGATTTTTGAAAGTGATTTCTAGGATATCAATTTTCCGAATTTGGAAAAGGCTTTAATGTAAAATTCGTTAAAATAAAATCACTTTTAAATAGTAAGTGGCATAAATGTGATCATTAAAACAGTGCTCAAAGTACCTCTCTTCATTTATATATTATATACGTTTCTAGCCGCTTAACTTTAAAGGTCGAGTGCAATCTTGATGAAATAATTAGAAAATGAAATATATTGTACGAGTTATATTATGAGTAAATTAGCATTTCAAATAATATAATAATGATTTTCAATTAAATGCAAAATCAACAAACGTATATTAAAAAAAAAACGTTTCAATAAACAAAATTAGAATTTTTCGAATTTTAATAAAATTTAAATGTTTGAAAAATAAAGAAAATATAAATGCAAAAAATAATGAAAATATGAATAAAACATATAGAACATATGTATATAAGTATAGAAAATATTAATTAAAAAAAAATTATAAGTGGAAAAAAACATAAGAAAAAAAAATCGAAAAACTTCTTTATATATTATTTTATTTTCTTTTTTATGGAAAATATTTGTTGAATGACAATTAATAATCTCAAATAACATACATATTTACATGAATTGTGAAGAACGATGGAAAAGACATTGTCTGTTATTAAACTCATGAGTTATTAAGATATTACGTTTTGTGCGTAAATGAAAAGTTCCACTGTGTCAATAATGAACAAAGTGTGTATGATAAGTGGAAAAAGACGTATGTGGTCGGACATTAATCAAAGGTCTAAATTTATTTAGATATTATAAAATGAATGCAATATAATTATTAAATTATTAAATTTATTAAAAATTTATTAAAAAATTAACAATTTATTAAAAATTATTATTATAGTATTCTTAAAAGTAATCAAACCAATTCTAGTAAGGAAATAAGTAATATTATCGTCAATTTCGTGAAAAATGATACTCAATTTATAACGATTCATCATCCTGCTTTTAAATTGGCAACGGTATATGATGCACCAAGGCGAACTTTTTTACATTTCTAGCGTAATTATCGTATACGAGAACAATGTACGACGTACCTCTGAGTCACTTCCCCCACGACGTAAACAATGTGTTTTATAAGTACAATAACGTTTTTCGAGTGATTGATCATGTAAGCATATACTGACTAAGAATGTTAGTGATTTATCATTTTATTCAGGAACGATATATAATTCTGATCTTAATTGAAAAAGCAGAAATATATCAATGTTTATACCATTGTTTGTTCGTACGAATGAACTTTTTGCACATCGTCTGTCGACGACAATGAGGGATCTCGGCAAGTTATACTACGTTTTAAAGACGTACGTTCCCTCGGGCCACTCTTCGACCGACGAGATAGCCAACCCCTGAAGCCCCTCCCTTCGCCCTTCTTTCAAAATTCGCGACCCTGACACGCGAACAAGGGAAAAGGCAGCGTGAAATAAATGTTCGCAAGCCGAGAAATATCCTCAGACTCCCACGGGACACGTGGGACGCCGCTCTTGCATCGGGATATCGCTTGTATATATATATAGCGAATCTACTGTGTTGAAAGGGTTTCGTTGCATGAATATCTAGGAATCGGATCTATCATTTTTTTTATCGTTTGTTTCTTTATTTTGCTGCGATTAAAATGTTTTGTCAAAAGTTATTAGCGTATAATTTACATTTTTATTATACCTGGATATATGTGGGCAATAATTCGTGGGACATTTAACTTTCAGACTCGAGAAAAAAATTTGTTGATATTTAGTAAAAAGGGCACGAAAACAATCATTTCATTAAAAAAAAAAAAAAAAAACAATACAATACAGTCTAAGCAGAAAAAAAATTTTGAAAATTGTTACCGAATATTATTATTACGGTTACGGATTACTGTTACGTATTACGGTTACGGATTACAGATTACGAATTACGGAATGTGGTTACGTGTTACGCATTACGATTACGGATTAGGGTTACGGGTACGATATTTACGATAAGTACGGATAAGAATACTTCAGAATACATTCTTCAATTACAGTTCCACTCTAGCCCTAGAATTTTAGGAATGACAGTTTTATTATCGTTTTTCATCATGTTAGAACTAATTGTGTTACATCGATAGTTAATTCTTATATTTCATTTTATGTTTACTTTTCGTATATTTTTCATGTTTTATATTTTTATTTATTTTCATTATTTTTTCTGTGCTTGTTTTTATTATAATATTTGTACATGAAATTATTATAAAATAGATATATCAAATTCGCGCGATGATAAACTGTCCTGTTTAATGTCACTTTAAATTACGTGTTTTTTTTATTATTCTATTTATGTGTTTTATTGAATTCCAAGTTGATAAATGAAACAAAACTTTCGTAATTTAATTATCTTCCTTCAATCAAACAAACTGTTTGAAAGCTGCCTAATAACTTTCATTAATTTCCGTTTTTATCGAGGCAATGCAAATAATCTATTATGAAACAAATATAAAAAAAGCTCCAACAAACGAAAATGAGACAAATTTGTAACAAGATTCTGAAAATTTATAAAATAGCGTATACTCTCCTGACCAAAAATATCTCAATTTCGTCACTTCAAAGATCGGAAGCTTTAAAGCTCCGGTGCAGTGCGCAAAAAAGCGGGGGCGCAGTGACCCTATGAAAATCGTTTTGCGGTGTATTTCGACGAAAACAAAGGACACGAATGGCTCACCCAGCGACGAATCGGTGCACACGAAACGGTCCGTGTACTGCGGCGCGAAAGCTCTCACGGTTCGTTTGAAGCTTCCGCGATTCTACGTGGGGGTGGTGGAAAAGGGTCGAACCTTGAAGAGGGTCGAATGCAACCAGATTTTTGTATTTGCCTTTGCAATCGACTGCCACGTCGCTCTCGTTCGACTCTCGAAGAAGCGTCGCGATGTGTCGGAGTCCCTCCCTCTCGCTCCCTCCGACAACATGAACCTCTCGGGAAATGGCGCTTTCGCTTATTTACCCTGAAAAGACGAAACGGCAATTCTTGACGGCAAAACAAAAGGCGAGAAAAAAGGCAGCGGAATCGTAGAGAACGAGTCCTCTTTCTAGTGCGCCGAAACTGGGTTGGGATTTTTTGCCCGTTTTTTACTTAAATGTACGTTTCTTATGTGAATTCGTTTGAAGTTGTTTCTTAAACTACGTATTTTTAGGAAAATCTTGATTATGCAATATCATTATTTTATTTCTATACGCGTTTTTCATACAAAATCTATAACAGAAATGAATATCTACTGTGTACTAAGTTTTTATCATTTTTTTAGATCACTGAGGAAAATGACAGAAATTACGATCGATGCGTGCTAAACCAATAAAGCCCGAACCAGTAGTAACAGACGTTTATAACGGACAGATACGGAACAAAAATAGTAATTTAAAATATATATTCGAAATTCATACTTGGCCATTGTCTATCTCAATTTTCACTCGTGATTATTTACAAGAAATAAAAATGTCCAAAATAGCAATGGGAATGTAAAACGCAGATTTTTTCTATTGACTCGTCACTATGTACATTCGTTTTCTAAAAAAAAAAGAATGAAATTGCAACGACCTTCAAATTCAGACTTGTAGATATCTCTTAATTTTTGGACTATAATAATGAATTAGTGTCCAAACTTTATAATTTCCTACGATTTACGGTTACTAATTTATATTGATATCAAAGTGTAGAAATCGTAGGACATTATATATCATTGTTTTACAGTATGTGTCATGGTTGATTTTCCGGAGCTAATCATAAATTGGTGACCAAAATATTCTTGACTGGAAGAAAAATCTAAAATCATCCAATTAATTTTTTTTTTTTTTTTTTTTTTAATCAACTTTATGTTGAAATTAATTAGAATATTTACAACAGGAAGAAAGATTCTAAACTGTATAGAGTTTTCTACGATTACGATTAAAAATTTATGTCATCGTTATACGGACGATAATAATAAATTGATGACCAAAATGATCTTGACAAAAGGAAAGTCACCTATTTCATTTTTGTTATAATTGATTGACTACCGATTGAAATATCTTCATTCTTATAAAAAAGTTAATGTTTTGGACCATCAATTTCTGACTCATAATATTTGGGTTAATTTTCAAACGTGTACCAAGTGGCAAAAATTTTTATGACAGTAGTTTTGAAACCGAAACTCTGTAGTTTTTTACGATTTACCTTTAAAAGTTTATGTATATGATCGTTACGTAAAAAATTGAATGTAGTTTGACACTTAAATTCAGACTAATGAGTTTGGATTAACTTTTGGGCAATATTAATGAAACAGGGACCAAAAAATATTCATGTTAGGGAGAACATTTCCAAACACAACATAGGCTTCTAAGCATTACGATTACAAATATTTATATAATTGTAATATTGTATGTGTCATGGTAGATTTTTGGACGATAATGAGAAATAAGTGACCAAAATGAAAAAAAAATATTACCAAAATTGTTATGACAGAAAGAGAAATCTCAAAATCTACAGTTTCTTATATTATGTGCAATTACAAGTTTATGCATTTTTTTAAGTAAAAAATTAAATTTTCTATTCTTAAATTCAGACAAAAGCCTTCAGATTAATTTTCGCTCGATATAATAATGAACCAATGCCCAAATAATCGAAAGATGTTCGACTCTCAAGTGTATTGCATTCGACCATGTTTTAATAATGATATATACAATAATGAATAATATATTCATTTTTTTATCTTTATTATTTCTATAAATGTCAATATTTTCCGCATTCTTGGAATTGATATACCAAACGACGATGCGCTTGTAATTTATGATTATTCAGTGTACTTAGCGCCCGGAAATAGTTGCAAACATCCAAACAAGTCGTCAACGATGTTTTTGAAGGTTTCGTCGTCAAATAGAAACTGAACCGGAATAAAGCAAGTTGCAATCACTCGAAGTGTTACTAGGGCTGGTTTCGCGTCTTTCCCCATGTGTGTTTTCATCGAATTGAAGCTAAATTTTCTCCTGGACAAACGTTCGGCAAAGGTCGATGTTTGGCAGGCGGTTTATTCATTCGCGTAATTGGGCCAAAATTACGCGAGACGGCAATGCCGATTACATTTTGGGCACACCCAAGATCCAATTATATCAAATTAATTACCGCAAGACAGACACGCGAAATTTGTTCCTTAATCTTCCCACTTTTATCGTTCCGTTGAAAGGCGACACTATTCGATGCAAAATGCTCAAATGCAAATAATGAAATGCCGCCATTGTGGAGTAAAAGGGTCTCTTCTCGGCCCCCAAGAAAGACGGATAAATTACGGAAGATAATATACGTGCGCACGCGAAGGGATTTTTGCCGATTCTGAAAAATGCGTATCGTCCCGTATATTTCAGCAGAAGATGGGACTGCTGAATATATATATATATATATATTGCCGTCGTTTTTTCGAGGCAAATTTTGCAGCGTTGCTGAACGTGATATCATTTTGGCGAATATGCGCGGGAAATGATGTAACGATTGCTCAGCGTTTTCGAATAGTAACACAGACATTCGCTTGAACGATATACGCGTTGCATTATACGGGCCTAGGCATTTATTGCCGACGGCGTGCATCTATCGATATACATTTTGCCAAACATTTTGACCCGAGGGTCGTTATGGCCATCCTTTATTTGTACATTTATTTTCAACAATAATGACGATAACTCAACATTATACATATTATTTACAGCTATACAATATAACTACGTACTTTCCATATTTTTAAAGTACGCACTTAAATAAAAGATAATAGAAATTCAATTGCGATTTTTTATGTATTAAAAAATGTAGATATAAAATATAAATTTTTAAAGTATAAATAATGACGCGCGGTAAAATATATTTTCTTAGCTGTGAGGGTTACTTTCGCGAGGAAATCAAAGCCTCGCCCATGTGTATTTAATGGATGATGGGTACACCCTTCAGAACGAAAATTAAAAGGCGATATTACATCCCTTTCTAATATAGCTGAGAAAAAAGCAATCGAATGGATTTCATGACCACACCTCAATTTTTGCCCGAGCCATATTTGATTACGAAGTTTCTCCTCTGATGGCATCATTCTAAGGTGAATTTGAACTAGTTAAAAAATTGTTTCGTATCTTTGAGAAAAATTCATATAGGTATAATAAACAATAAATAATAAATAATAATAATAAATAATGATAATAATAATAAATAATAAATAATAATGATCCTAACAATTATAATAATTATAAACTGTAAGATGCAACAAAAATTATAAATAACAAAAACTCATATGTCAAGGGTTCTCGAGGTCGCTGAATATAAATCCGAAGATAGAATTTCAAAATCCAATGTAACGAATCCATGATGGCAGACGGATTTCGAAAAAATTGATCTGTAATTCGTCTGAAACTTGTTAACCTCATAGTATACTCGATATACGGAATTGAATCGATTTTTTAGAAATTCGACCGCCATATTAGAACGCGCCATTTCAAATGTAAAAAATTCGATTTTCAGATTCCGCTTCAGCGACCTTAAAGATCCCTGTATCGCATGAAATTGCCAATTGACTTCACATTTTAAAAAATTCTCACCATAAAAAAAATTTCTTAATTTATACACTGAAAAAAAATTTTTATTCCCAAGTAAATATTTACTTGAATTAAAAAAATGTTTCCTTCTTTTTAGTAAATCTTTTCTTAATTCAAGTAAATATTTACTTGCTACTATTCAGTGTATAAATATAATATAATATAAATATATAATATAATTTTTTCAGTATATAAAAAATTGACGTCCAACCGGCTCCAAATGTCTGTAACGTTTTTGAAACGTTTCAGAAAAGTTTTATAAACATCGCAAACATGAAAAGTTTCTGAAACGTTTCAAAAACGTTAGAGACATTTGTTGCCGGTTGGGCGGCCCTTTAAAAGGTAAGCAAAATATGAAAAATAGTGATAAAAAAGGGAAATAAATTCAAAAAATAGAAAAATAATAAATTATAAAATAAATCAAACAAAATGTCCTGCGACTTTCGAAAACTTCCAGCGACAAAGAAAAAACTAACTTTTGAAATTTATCAACTGCTCATATCATTCTTATTAAGACTACGACGGTCAATTTTCATTCGTATATTGCATCTAACTCCTGACCAGTTTCACGATTAAACGTAATGGTGCGCGATTCTCTCAAATTATTCCCACTTGACCAAAAATACGACCGTGTAAACGGGCGGCAATGTCTAGGAGTATGACATTTTGCCATTATGAATGCAACTCTACTTTGGTACGTCTTCTCAGATGTACCAGGGCCGTACGAAAACAGGGCGACAATTTGATCGAAACCCCGACAGTATTAACTGCCGCATTTATGTGCATATTGCATATAAATTCCTTGATGCTTAGCCTCTCAATGGTCTTAGGCTGATAAGGAGACGATTCCTTAATTGATTCTGCGATTTCATGCCACTGATAGCGGACCTCGTATCGTTAATATAAGATTAATCTCGTGAAATATCAACTGCGCTTTCTTATATATATTATTATTATTATTATTATTATGTTATTATTATGATTTTTTATTACATTTTTTCTGTGTTTTTTTTTATATATACATATATATATATATATATATACGATTGACGCCAAAATTGTTTTCAAGCTTTTAATGGTTGAAATGGAGTAGTGCAATTATCTACACAGAGTATACTTTAAGCACTTTGCTTAAAATGATCGTTAATTGTTCATCTTGTTATAATGCTATGCATCCTGTTCTAATGGCGTCTACGCCATTCCTTAAACGAGTCACTTATGATCTAATTGTGTCATCGTCACGTTATCATCATCAGCGTTCCCATTTTAAGCGAGAGCACACATCGTACTTCGAGGTAAATTTCGATTATGCAGTAAAAAATATCGGATATATCTTTTTATCGTAAAATTAAAAGTTCTCTTATAAATTAAATGTTCAACCATTTTAAATGCGACATAATCTGCAGTATATTTTGTGACGTTCTTGCTATACTTTCTCGTCAAAGCGAGTCGGGGAATCCCCTTTTTTACAATTTCTACATTTATATTTCGCGTTGTCGCGCGATTGTCGGTATATAGAATTACTAGTAAAACTCTATATAGGGTCGGCTGTACATTACGCTCATTGTTATATGCTACGATAAAGTAGAATCGTGTAGTGTCCATAAAATTTGATCGTGTTAAGCAATTCCGTTGATATTGCGCGTGAAAATTTATGATTGCGAAATATGACGCGGACATGAAATCTAGGAAATTAATTAAGTCCTCGGGCAAAAAGATGAAATACATAATAAAATGCGAGAAATGCGAATGTGTTTCGCTCGCTGGCGGCGGTAGTTACATTTGACATCTCGAAGCAGGCAAAAATGATCGAAAGAACAAGCCCGACGTAATTGTAAACTAAACCCCTTTTTAATATTCGAGTCGCCGGGGCTTAGGCAACATAAACATTTCATTAAGGGACAGTACGTCGGCTGCTGCGCGGATGCCCGATTATAATGTATAATATATAGCAGCTTTTGTGCGCGCCGCGGACCACTTTGTGCCCAAGATCGCAAAAAGTTTAATTAATTTTTAGCGGCAACGCGGCAAAACAATGCAGCAATAATGTCGAACGCAATAACGGGCGCATGCGTCCACCGCGAATTGCGAGATAGACCGAATTTATGTTTGGTGCAGCGGGGGCGGCCACGGCTCTAGGGGTTTTATTACGATATCAAATGTGTACCTTGGCAAGAACGTGTACGTGTACGGGTATATATATACATATACCCAGCCAGACTCGAGCGAAAGATGGGCCGGGGGGTGCATGTTGGGTTGCAACGTGGGTATATATATGGAATAGCTCTGTTAATCGTGTAATGCGGTAAAGCTTGCAGTGCAACCTACTCTTCGTACCAACTGTATACGAGCTAAGTGTGAGGAAATGCATCTACAGATATTCCGGCCTTACTCGCCGTCTTACAACGACGAGCTGAAGCCAGTTCCGCTTCTTTTCACTTTGTCCAGCACGAGCGCCGATAATTAATTTTTAAATCTTCTTTTCATTTTTACCCTTTAAGCTTCCAGACAAATCGGTATTTCGAAAACTTTAGTGGTTTTACTTTGTTATATATATATATGTAAATTATATATGTAACACTAATCAGTGTCGGTGGTACGTAATCGTATGTGGTGTTATTTAAAGTAAGGAGGTTCAATACATTGATTTTCCTTATAATCTAATGAAAATTTTTAAAATACAATATAATCAAGTATTTCTATTTTCATCATATTTATAATTTTATATACTTTTTAATATTCGTCGTTTTATGGCCTTAAACGACATGTGTGGTATTAGTTCGTCCTTTAAAAGCGATATTTTTTATGCACTTTTATCCGCTTTTTACATTAAACCCTTCTGGTCGAATAAAAAACCTTTGTAGTCATTTATCTCAAAATATTCTCCTTTCTCACGACGCATTCGAAATTTTTATCAACATTTCAACTTTTGTTACTATTTATATTAGATGCATCATTTTATATTTTAATTATTAACTGTAATGATTAGAGTTATTTTTAATTTTATTGTTGTTGTCATATGTTGTTATCATTTAGTTGTCATTTTGTTGTTGTAATTTTGCTGTCATCATTTTTCTCAATTCTTGTCAGTATCATCATTATTACTTTTTTGAAGCTAGGCAATTTTCTTTTTATTCCATTTAATCTGTCTATCAAATGTTCTGTTTTGCTAATTCTCATTACTGTTACATTTTTCTTAGTTTTTTACTAATTATTATTAATATTTTCATCTGAAATCATTTTTATCAATATTTGTTATAGTTATTTATTTTTGTCAAGTTCAAAGTATTGACAAAAATTATCCAAATGTCGTCAATTATATCAATTAATTTTCATTCAATTTTTGTTGTTGTTGATATTATCTTTATTTAAAAACATTATAACATATAATATCCAACGTAGTTTGTCATGGTCTGTCCGAATGTGGCATCAGAATTTGTCTACAATCAATTCTCAAAAAGTTGTAAACAATTTCTTGCAAAAATACGATTTTTCGAGAGTAACAACTTTTAGATTTACGATTTTTACATAAAATAGTTCGGAATTATAAAGTCAACATGGCGATCTTCAAAATGGCGTCCGAAATATTTTTATTTTAAGTTTCAACTGTTTGATAAAGATAATATACGATAAAATAATGATTGAAAATTGATTGAAAATTAACATTTGGGACGTAATGGAAAAAAATAACATGGGAATTATGACAATCCTAAAACTTGGGCAAAAATTCAATAGTTAAAAATGTAAAAGTAAAAAAAGAAAACCAAAATTAAAAATATTAAATAAATTGAATAATATTCACTGAAAATAGATAAATTCTATTTGTTTTTGAAAATGGAAAGAGTATGAAAAGTTACAATTCATAAAAATAAAAAATAAAAAATAAAAAAATAATTTAAAATTTAAATATAAACGGAAAAAAGAAAGAATTAAACAAAAACAAAACAAAATTCATCATATTTTGTAATAAAATTAAAAAAAACAACGTTTAAATTAAGAAATTTTAATATAAAAAAAATAAAATAAAATTGAAAACAAGATCATTTTTAAATTAAAAAAAAACAAAATCTGCCGAAAATAAATAAAAATTAAGAAATGTTAAAAAATGTACCAGTAAAATATATACTGGAAAAGTTATTTTAAAACAATATTGCAAAATATATTAAAAAGAAGAAAAAAATTCCGAAAAATGTATTTAAAAATGAAAAGACTGAAAAATTCATTTCAAAAATACTGAAAATACTGAAAACTTTATAAAAAATCTTGGAAAAAGTATATAAAAAAAAATATCAATGTATATACTACGGAATATATGAAAACCAGGAAATAATAACGAAATATCTATGAACCGAAAGAGGCTAGATTTGAAAAAGAATTCAATGCATAAATCGTAACAGATAGAAGAAGCACCTCGACAATGCAGCCGGTGCCGTTGGGTTTTCGGTACCGCCTGGGAATCCTGAATAAGCACCCATTGGAAGATTAAAATGCCTCCTCGAATCCTCGCACGCGATATCCCTACTTGTATATAGTGACGCAGAACGATTGGCTTTGTTCGTGCCAGCTATCGCTTCTGCGTGCGAGAATTTCCGTATTTCTCCTCAATCATTATCCCGGCACTCTTAAAACTTCCGCCTATTATTAAGAATTATATTATTTTTTTTTTTAATTTCATGTTACGATGCTTTTCAAGAAAAAATTTTATAAATCCGTCATTTTAAATTAATTCTTCATATTTTTATTTCTCGTACGAATGATTTATCGACATTTTTTACTGGAATGTCGACATTTTTAAATTTTAATTTGAAGTATACTTTTACTTTTACTTAGTCGCTCTATTACCGACAACAGGCAAAGTATTTATTAGTCATTAGCGTAAAAACGGTAATGACGAAATAAAACGCCTTTCTAAATGATTTTTAAACCCCGAAGGAAAGTCACTCGTACTTTTTTTTAGATGCACAACTTCGACGGGAAACCTCAACAGTTCATTTGCGGCTAATTGTAAGCTGCTCGACACGTCACACCAGCGGTCTATCGATTTTTCTGGCGACTTTGTGGTTCATTAGAAATGCAGCGCCGCTAATAAAATTCATAATAATTGATTTTATTGTGTATTTGAAGTTTGTACACTTTCGAAGGCAATTGTTTTAATCTATTTCTGACACATGCTAAAACAATTTTTTTTATCTAATTTTTGTTTACATTTTTTTGTAACTTTTATCAAATTTTTCTTAAGTTATCTGGATATAATTTATAATTATATATATCTAATATAGATTTGATCACATCTTCCCGTGACATTTTTTCAACATTATTTCATTTCAAGTTTTATATTGATTTTTTGTAAAATCAAAGCAAAAGGAAAAGGCGACAAGTATTCGTTAAAACGATTTAATTATCAGTGGCATTAAGACAATTGCACCGGCAGTTAGCCACAATTAAGTAGGCATACTGGAACCTGATTCCGGCAGTTTCGATCAGCACTGATTTATTGCACATTTGAATATGAATGCAGCGATACGCGAAGCGAATCGTGATTCTAATTCGATAGCCGCAATACGTTATGCCATATGCAGTAAACGATCGCAACGATTCTGAAGTACAGGCGTTACGTTTTTCAATTCGATGAATTATGATGGCTATCATGCGGTATAGTGAATGGAACGATTACACAAACGGTACAATAAGTAGAACATATTATTTCTTTCACCATTTTTGTCATTTATATTTCTGATAATTTTTTTTTACCCCAGTAAAGTGCGATTTTGCGCCCTAGGTACGAAAAATAGTACATTATATTTATAGTTTATATAACATCATTTGCTTCTTTTCTTTCGTATTACTTTTTTTTGTAAAAGCCAAGAGAATTGTTGAATAAATATTAAAAAATAAAAACATAAATAAAGTGAAAATAGTGTATTTAGTAACGAGTTTAGGAACGTTTACAGTAAACTTTGTATCTAAATTTAATTTTCTACTACATCCAATAATACAGATAATGGCACTTTACAAAATTGCTGTATTCCACAACAAACTCTCAAAGTTTTCGACCGCCAGCTTAGAACACTCTAGACTCTAAACTTTGTTGGAAAATTCCGACGAAAAATTCATTTCCTGTTTAAACTGTCGAAAGTTTCGCCACTTTAAAAGACGATGTTTTGCAAAAACACGGAAAAAGACGCTCGATTCGTCTAAAAATTGCAAATCTTGAATGTGGCAATATGCATTTCAAATTTCAATTTAAAAAATGTTACACAAAATAAAATTAAACGAATATTGATAATTCGTTAAAAAGGGCATTTTATTAATATGAGCAAAAATAATAACAATTACAATTGTAAAGAAACAGGGATGGATTTAATGTAAATCATAAAATGTGATTTCATAACTGAATTGTGGATTTATTTTTATTCGTAAAAGGAATATTTGTTCTTTTTGTTGGAAATGATTTCAAATTTAATTGTAAAAATCAAAAATGTAAACAATTTGTCAAAACGTTTGGATGATATTAAAACGGCTTAAACATCTCGCTTAAAATGGTAAAGACAGTATTGAAAAAAAAAAACTGAAAATGCATGTACATCTTACACGATGTACATATAAATATAGTTGGATTTTTCATTTTTAAAAATTTCAAATTTTAGATAATATTTTCAAGTTTTGGTTTCTATGAAACCGTTAAAACCACGAAGGTGTACTGATTTTCGACACAGATTTTATATAACTATAGATAATTTTTTGTTCGATTGTTGTCTTTTTATCATATCGCATGCTAAGTAGCACCTAAGGTATCAGAATCGTATTCTGATAATTGCACTTTGAAAATATGCATTGTACGTTTTGATTCTTTTCTCGATTTTCAATAAAAATATTTCGAAATTTTGGACGAAAAGAGGAAATTTGTTACATAATAAATTTTATATTTTCACTTTCGAAAAACATTAAAATGTACAATGCATATTTTTAAAGTACAACTTAGATTGCGACGTGTGTAAAAAACGTGATTTTTTTATATTGTTGTAAAATAAAGGCTTTATAGCGTAGATGGTCGAAATTTTAACGTCATTCGCAAGAGCGAATAAAAAACTAGCTTGAAATGGACCTTTTGAAACTTATCTACCTTTATTCTACTAATTGTTTAAGAGGTTGAAATCGAAACGGAAGAATAGGGGAATATCGACACAAATTGACATCGAATAAACAGAGGCAGGAAAAGAATGAACTTTTCTTTAGAGGATATAAGTAATTAATGAAAATTGATTAAAAGAAATACGAGTTGACAACGAGGAGAGGCAAAAGTAGCAAATGCAAAAGGCAGAAAAATGAATAAAAATGTTTAAAATGATTAAATAACGTATGAAAGAAATAAACTGATAAAATACAACGTCAATGACGAATAGCACTAAGGAATAATTAGTAACAAAAATTGTCGACAATCTTTGACAAACTATTGAGATTGACAAACGTCAAAGACTTTGAATGCTTGATATAAGAGGAATTTAATTTTTCAAATTTTAATCGAGGCATCACAGAGTTGACTAACATCATCAATTTATTAACTCGAGTAATGAACTAATAATGCTGGCATCATGAAAATTCATCGCTAAAATTATACAATTACTTTTTTATCGAATTATATATTTAATCCATTATTTATCGAATTATAATTAGAAATTTTCATCACTGCAGGTATAATTTTCCATCAGTGATTTTAATAAATTCAATTTATCTTCGTAAATAATTACATTTTAAAAAAACACACAGAATTAAAGCGTTTATCCCCGAATTAACCATGTGCATAATTATACACGGAATATAATTTCATTAAAAAAACATGCAGTTGCTTAAATGAGTTGTGGTCATGGAAGACGATTCAATGTTTTTTTGGGTGCGAAGCCCCAGTGACAAAATAATGTAGATAAGAAAATTGAAATTCCAAGCTCGCAGATTCGTAGCGCGCAAGAAGTAACCCTAAAGTAATTACAGCCTTTGCGCTCATGAATCCTAATGCCATTATTTACGGGAGCAGTCGGCCGCCGTCACTATTTTCGAAACAGGCGTGCGAGGGAAGCACTTCTGCAAATTTATTGGAAAAAGGTCAGAAACGAACATCGAAGCTGGCACGCAGATCTTTGGTTCTTGTTAATAAGATTGATGAATCTCGCTCGGGCGGAAAAATGGGACGGATCGAAGCGGGCGGAAAAGTATAAGAGAACAGAGAGGAGCTTGCGCCACCTGAGAGTTCGATGTCTGTTTGCATTAGCATTGGACAACGAGTCGATGTTTTATTCATGAGGACAAAAAGTCGAGATAATTTGTACTTTCTTCTTTTCTCTCTCTCTATCTTCCTCCCTAGCCTTGTTCCCACTGTTTAATTTTCTCTCGCTTGCAATCGTTTTCCTTTCTTGTACCCTTCAACTCGGACTATCGTAGACACGAGAAAATGAGCGAATATAAAGCTAACCCTGTAGCCGGGGAATGAATGAAGAACGATATGGTAATTCGTTAAATGGAATTCGTACTCTCAGCGTCCGCCAATCGTTCCGACATTCGTATTTCGGATCGCTGACTCCGCGATTGTACAGTTACAACGATTAATCCAATCTCCGGGCAGTAATACTTTTTGAATAATCGAGTAATTGTTTTCAAAGATATCGTGGATGTCTTTCTTTTTTTCATAAATTTTTAAATGCAATGTAACCCTTAACACTTTTTATATAATATCATGCATAATCGACATTTTTACATTTATTTTTAACAATTTAAGACATTAATTTTTAGCTTCATGAAAATTTTCAGTTATCTGAAATGCCGGACTTCTATTTAAGTTCGAAGAGAAAATTAAGCCACGCTTTCTTAAATAATAAACTTATTTTGTCATTCTTTAAAAAAAAAAAAAATGTTCAGAAAATAGAATATAGAAATATAGAATAGATCGAAAAAAAAAACAATCAAAGATAAGAAACACCGAGAAACATTGTTGTTAAGTAGATACAGACAGTGCCGAATAATTGCCAAGTAGTAATAGTCATTTTTAGTCAGGCATTCGCCAAGATCAGTAGTAACAGTAAGTTTCATATTCGTCGTTAATTCGACAGTAAAATATTGTCGACCACACACTTAACCTTAAAAAAATGTCAACTTTTTCACTGAAAACAAAAAAAATCCCCTCGTTTAATTCTGACGAACTAATTGCAGTCCTCGTTGATTATGCGGTAAAACAAGGAGCTCGCGACACGTTTTAAAGTGTCCTTTTACCCTGTCTCTCCCTCCTTTAGGCTCGTCTCATTTCTCATCCTCTCACATCGTCTTTCGGTTCTTCGCCCCCCAGCAACCTTGAATTCGCCACCGCGTCACCGACGACACTTTTTTCCTCTTCAGGCCCCCACTCCTGGCTCGTACTTATATACCGTTTCTCAATTACCCAGCGTGAAACGTGACACTGCTTTTTCTTATTTTCCTAACGTCTTCTTTCGAAAGGAGCGATTTTTTGCCGGCTTTGGAAGTCCGTTTTTTTATCCTGTTTACCTCCTGCGTTCCTTTTAACGCTGGTGGAGGTCAGATGACGATAATCGATGAAGTTGTTTACTTTTTACGGAGAGCTCCGAAAACATATAGTTTGAAAATGGCTGAATAATCGAGAGGATTATTCTGTTACAATTACTTGGCGGAATAAAAGAAAAGGAATTTAAAATGATTATTGTAATATATTCAATTGTCAATTGATGGTTTTTTTATTCATTATAATGATGCAAAGTATAATTTAAATTGTAAAATAAAAATACCTTATTAGCAGTCTTCTTACCAATGTAAATATTTTACGTTTCGGTCCTGGTGTGGACCCTCTTCAGAAAATTTATAAACTGAAAGTTTGAAAAATTGGAAAATTTGAAAAATTGGAAAATTTGAAAAATTATTGAAGGTAAAATACTTCTCTAAATAAAAGGAATGTCATTTCAAGGAATGCATAATTGTTATAGCGAAAAAAAAAACAAATATTCAAACTGAAAGTTTATACATTTTCTGAAGAGGGTCCACACCAGGACCGAAACGTAAAATATTTACATTGGTAAGAAGACTGCTAATAAGGTATTTTTATTTTACAATTTAAATTTTAAAAGCAGTCGTAAAGTTTTTAACAATTTTTTTATGCAAAGTATAAATACGTTACAGTAATATATTTATATATATACACTGAAAAAAAATTTTTGTTATTTTCAAGTAAATATTTACTTGAATTAAGAAAATGTTTCCTTCTTTTTAGTAAATCTTACTTAATTCAAGTAAATAATTACTTGAAAGTAACAAATTTTTTTCCAATGTATATATATACATATATATCGATAATATATGTATAAACAGCTCTATATGTATACATGTATTAGATTTAAATGATTAAAAATCTGGCTTATAACTATAAGTAAAAAATTCAGTAGTATATAGAAGACTTCGATTGTCAATTTGGAAGAATCTTTTCCATTCTCACTTGAAATAATAGAAATAGTTTTTTTTTTTCTTTATTTATTTGAAAAATTATTGAAGGTAAAATACTTCTCTAAGCATGCATTCCTTGAATGTCATTTCAAGGAATGCATAATTGTTATAGCGAAAAAAAAACAAATATTCAAAAAATCAATAGAAAAGAAATAAAAAAGCACTTTTTCAAGACAAATTTTAGAAAATGACTATAGAAAAAAGCTATCTCTCCTGGAGAAATCACGTTCTGACATTAAGATATAAGACACGACAAAAGGCAATTCCGATTGAAAAATAAAAAGACAGAAAAGGACAATCGTGACTGTCAAATAATATCACGAGCGAACGACTGTTTGATCGATGGTGCCGTCGCAAGATTGATAATGAACAAATGTTTCGACGCCCTCGTTCAATTTCGTGATGCGAATTTCTTCTCCGACAGAGCAAACGCGATATTTCACCGTTTATTCGTTAAATATTTAATTCAGGATTGATAAAGGAAGAAGGAATGGGCTCGCGCACTTGTCACTCTTGTTCAATTTGCAGAGAATATATATAGATGTTGGCATTGACAACTTTTGTAATTTTTTCCATTTACATCACTTGAATGATTGAATATAATACAATTAACAAATTGTAAATAATAATTGGTAATGCATCGAAAAAAAAAATGAAGATAATAGATTTTTCGTAATAGTATGCGGGAAACTCGTACTTCCCACACTGTTTTTCGTGACGTAAATGCCGGCACTATATAAAATTCAGTACAGGAAATATGAATTTCCCGTATACTATTGAGAAAGATGTCGTTGTTAAATTTATACAATTCTTATTATATATTATTATTACGTTCTTCAACATTTTTTAAATATTTGTCGGCCATATTAGATCTGCCATTTTGAATGTTAAAAATTTGACATCAGATTCGCGATTTACACACTTTCAAAAAACATTTGTCCAATTTTCGTCCATTGATGAATAGACGAATCATGGACGACCAGTCCAAACCTAACCTAAACTGACATGTTATAAATACATTTGACGCAATAACACGACATGTTTGCAAAAATGACGCAATGAATGAATAACGTTTGCATCGCGAGCAAACAGGCATTCCGTCAGTGCTCTTTTGAAATTCACCGCTTTCCTCAAGAATTACAGACTCGTACATACCTTAAATACCTTACTTTGCCTTTGATGGGAAATCCAGAATCTCTTCTCGTTTACAGTAAAAACTTCGATTGCCTTCGGCGAAATTTACGTATAAAATTCCTTTCAATTCATCCCTGCTTTGTTTTCTCAATCTTTTGACCAATTCCACTTCTGGTATGCTGCACCTTAAACCAGCAACATTGACAACAAAATAAAGAATTTCACCAGAAACAAAAAACGAATATTTCATTTCGCACCTGATGTCGATACTCCGTGGTAGCGAAATAGGCAAGATCCGAAAGGGCCATCTTGCACAGGACGGTAACATTTTTAATCGATTAAGTAAAAAATCGAATTAGTCAGGCGGCCGCCTGTTTTTCACAATGTCCTGTTTCTTCTTCATCCCTCGGGCGATACTGCCGATCGAATCTTGGCTCGAATTTGTGAGCAATTTCCGTCGAATTCCCCATCATTCGTGGGATCGAGTTTCACGACTTGAAATTCCCCGTCCGCGCATGTAAAACAAGACTGGATGCACTGAACGCGTATCTGCTCGCAAACGAACCCTTTAAACGAGTTTCTTCTTGCCTCGCTCTGCCTTTTCTACGGGCTGCGGTGCTAGATTCGATCTGCATTTTAACGGGGATTTATAGCCACCTAACCAAGAGGGAAATTGCGACAGACGCTCGGTCGAAGAAAGAGTAGACATCTGATGGAAATGGACAGACCGTCCTCGGCAAAGGGACGGATTAATTGACCGAATGATAAGCGGTAAATTTATACGAGTGACAAGGAGTAGACGAGGAACAGTAGTGGGCTATATAAAGGTGTAAAAAAAAGGCAAAAGCTCGTAACCGTAGACAATCTGGCATCCAATCACCGCTCCAGATGCCGCACCTGGCGGCGCTGCCGTATACAGCAATTTGCGCAGACGCCTCCGATTTACGGACTTCATTTTCGTTGCGGCTTCCACAGAACCGCGGGAATTTCGAGCCTGACGAGAACGCGTTCGCACGTCGCATTCAAAGTCCCGCGCTGAATTAATGGCTGCCAGCGTATTGCCAGCAATGAATTTCGAGTAAACGCCGGGCTTTCCAACGAGGAAAAAATGTCGAGGGAAGATGGCGATAAAAAGGTAATAAAACTACGTAAGTGAAGGCGGTTCAAGTGAATAAGATTAATCGACCGGAATAGAATGGCCTAAGTATCGGCCTGCTGGAAATTGATAACTGATGGTGGCGCATCGATTATCTCTCGATATACTTTCAAGGCGGTACCAACCGCGAGAGGCACTTGAGTTCTCATTTGGTACAATGACGTTCTCTATTGTCTACCCCCATAAATACCACCACCAACTCTATTTGTCTGCTTATACTCGTCGCTATGATTTCATAAATGATTGATTTTAATTTCGATGAATTAAAAATGGGGAATGCCGGTAATCCGTGGAAAATTATCGATACACACTATAATTCATAAAAGACAGGGTAAAAGCGGTAATCGGATTACGTCGTCGAAATCGACGCACCGGATTTTCCATGTTTAAACTGAATAATCATTTTTTGCATTCCGCCTGCGCAATGCAAATACCGGTACAAATTATACCGGGGGATTACTCGTTTCCGCTATTAATTTCCGCAAAACTAGCCGGAAAATGCCGAAGGTGTGCGCACGTCGAATATATATATATATATATATATATATATATATATATACACGTAAAGTTCGCCGAAGCGTGCATCATGACGCGCTGACCTCGATTTTTGAAGATTAATACCGTCGCTATTTCGCGGCGATCTCGATGGCGCCTTTCCTACACCTATATATATATACATATATATGTAGGACGGGCATATATATATATATATATATAGGTATGTGTGCATCTAAAGGAAAAATAAAAATTCTGATTTATGGCCCATAAAAATGACGTCGACGCAACTCTTGCCACTGTATATACCTCGCCGGTACTTTGCGACGTCTTCTCCACTTTTGGCGACGTCATTTATAGACGGAGAACGACAAGATTTCCCGCGCTTGCATATGATAAAACGAAATGACTGTAATCTTTTAATTCAATTGTCGCATTTAACGATTCATTTGACCAAGTGCTCTAAAGGAGGTCGGTATGCAGATGTAATTCGAAACTTTTCCGCGTCCTTTATACGTTCGAAGGAAGATTGTCCGACGAGATATATAACTCGCAGCACTGTTTGCGATCCGTCCGCTCGATTCGAATTTACGAGTTATATCGTGGATATTTCATCTCTTAATAAAGTATTTATTATATGTGTAAACAGTTTTTCATTGCTCGCAAAATTTTAAGAGAGTCGTTATAAAGCGTTACCGTTGTTCTGTACCCGGAAATTTAGTAGCGATGAAAGGGGGCATTGTATAAACCTTAGCACTATATGCTGGTGAATTTTCATTTTTTTGTTGTTGTTGTATGCTTTAGCAATACTTATCTCGTACTAAAAAAAAAAAAGAAGTATAGAGAATTTTGTTATGGGTTTGGAAATATTGTGAATGCTAAAGAATGACGTCATTGTAAAAGTGAGGTCGACATCAAAAGGAATAAAAATAAAAAACTGGATACATTCAATGTAAAAAATATGTACAAAAAAAAAAGATAAAATTAAAAATTGTATGGAAGTTGCACGAAATAGTAAAGATTACGATGTAAATGGGAAAAAATCATTTTATCACAATATATAATACAATAGAAATAACACGAAGGAAACAGCAAAATAAAACAAATGTCTAAAATAAATCAAAATTGTTTGTAAAAAAGCCACCACTTAACCAGTTCTCTTGAATCTTTTAATGAAATTATCTAATACAGCCTAACATTTTCTAAAAATGCTCCAAAAAAATCTACAACCAGACATTTCAACGAAAATCATATGTCGCATATTAGATAATTTTATCTCAAAAATTGAAATGGACAGCGTAAGATCTGACATCATGTAAGTGGTGGATGACGTTTGAATCAATAATCGTACAAGTTTCAAAATGTAGCCGACATTTTCAATTTTGAAAATCTGACCTCCAATTTGTATTATATACGATTTCAAAACGTTCTACTTACATTTACAATTTCAACATCTTGAGTTCTAATCTTTTCAATCCAATGTTTAATATCCAACTGTTTCTGCGTTTCATTTACAATAATTGCTAATTTTAATACAACTGAATTTTTATTTGGAAAAGGAAGAGTTTCAAAAAATATTCAAATTCTGACATACAATATGACCGAATTTCTTTGAATGTCAAATTTCGAGTTTCAGTTTTTCAGCCGCCATATTGGATCCACCATTTTAAGTTTTTAGAATTTCTAGATACCCGATATAAAGTACACGAATACATGTGCATAATTTACCTAAAACTATTTTTTTACAGGATACATACTTTCTTCAGGAATGTTGTATATTCTTGACGGCCTATATATTCTAAGTCCGCCATTTTGAATTTTCAAATATTACACAAAACATTCGCAAGTAGACTTTTCAAGTGAATTTTTAAAAGCACACATTTTTTGATGTACACGAGTTCCTTGTTGATTGACCTTGTTGACAAATATATTTTTAATGCATATTGTGTATATATATATATATTAATTCCACTTACCTGAAATTCTTCCCCTTTTAAATTCGCAAAATAAAATTCACTTTAAAAATAAATCAGCGTAAAATTCCACCGTTATCGCGTGGAAAGTTTTATCGTCCATAATCGATCAATTTATTGAAAATTCACTTTATCAGCTTTAAATCTGTGCCGATGGCTGCCAGTGTCGTTGAAGTATTACAAGACCTTTTATTACATTAGATCGATTGCGCTGCCCGCGCGTATATAACTAACCGAATGATAATTCATATATAATTCGATAATGAATAGGTTAATTACCGGCGCGATTAAAAAGCGAGCAACGAATATAAGATTTATAACCGCGGTAAGTCCGCGAATCGATTTATCGTCGTCCCACTTTCGCAAATTAAAATTTTTTCGGTGACGGAAGGCCGTTTGTCGAAAAACCCCTAATTAAGCCCTCCGGCGTGGAACAAATGTGTCGGTGTGCGAACGCACACGTTTGAGCGGGCGAAATTGCGCGTTCGTCATTGTTCCACGTCGGCGAATGGGGGAAGTAGGAGCACGTGAAAAAAAAACTTGATTACAAGTTTGCATTAACGCGAGTGGGCGCGAAAACAATGCGGTGACTCGATAGTGCGCGACCAATCAAACGACGCTTAAATGTGTATATACACGTACGGGCAATTTATTCCTTCATATTTTTTTCTCAAATTCGGACACTTATCGAATATTGAAAATCAAGAACGAAAGAAATCGAGTATTGCAACAATAGCGTCAATAACTGGCAAAAACTCGATCCGTCGAAAATCGAGTCGTAAAAAAGGAAATCTGATATCTTTGGTAAGCTCCAGCGATTTTATCCGCGGGGAATTCTTCTTTTCTAGCAGTAAAAAGGATATCGCTGGTATAACAGCTTCAATTTTATGATCGAGGAAGATCGAGATCATTTGTAAACTTTCAAGAGTCCCGTGAACGTACGCCACCGTGCGATGAAGGGCGAGGGAATAGCATTTCTTATTTTCGACCTAGAAGGAGGATTTAAAAAGTAAATTTAGTGTCAGAGATATACCTAAATCGAATCAGTGATGAAAACTCATGTTTTCAAGAGCATGTATAAATGCAGAGAAATCAGGTTAACATAGAGAGTCGGGGCAAACGTCAAAGAGGAATAGAAAAAAAAAGCAGAGCCGTAGACAGGAAGGATATAGGTAAGAGTGAAAGAAGAGACAGAGCAGAAAACGGGAATCGGCAAGATGGGAAAACATAGTGGGAGGGAGGGGAATTGGGAAAATTGAATTACGTTCCTTTTGAATTCAGTCGGCAGCGTTGGGAATAACGAAGTATAAGAAAGATTGCGCTTCTGTAATAACTGGCATTCTGCAGATGGCTTTTGGCGACCCCCGCTCGTCACGCAGCTATAGGATTCGCATCCTCATTAACATCTATTCTGTATCAATTTACTGTACCAAGTACCGACCGAGGCTGCACTTCCGCCAAAGTTGCTCGCTTCTCCCCCTTCAGCAGCCACTCGCAACCCCCGGCGTATCTTGCATCCAACCCAGGCAGCGACCCGGCCTTTCTTCGGTGGAGTTTCACCGACGACGCCCAAGTTGCCTCGCACAATAGTAGCAGGTAATTTAGCCTATTATGTACTACCGAACCGAAACGTAAACTTACGGACTTGTCAATTTTAGTTTACCTTTCTTTAATGCCGTCCTTACCTCGGCATAAAGCCAACATCTTCCGCCAGATATCGAATTTCATTTCGTTAACTTTGTCCCTGTTCATTCTATATAATACAATAATAGACTTTGAGAATCCATGTCGAAACTTGAATCGAGTGATTTTCCTCTTCTCTTCATTGGACGTTGCAATCGTAAATTTCACTTCCTAATTTGAGCTATTCCTAGAAGTTCGTATACTGAAATCCATGTACCAAATCTAGCTGCAAATTATCACTTCCTGTCAACACCCCGTCAATGTGGGATCATTATTGTTCTATGATCCTTAGAGGAATTAAAGAGTCCAGACAATTGGTCATGTCGATAGACTTTTGAACAATCATCGCTTGTATTTCCTGACAACATCTCTAATCACTTGACATCATTTCATCGAATTTCGACTCTGTACTTTAACGCAAAAGGGAAAACTCGATATTATATGTCAGTGCAAGAACATAAATTTCAAACCCTTTGTTTCGGGACTGTTTCGTGAAACGGTGGAACACTCTCGAAGAATATTCGTTTGCATTCGAAGCAGTTACCTGACCGCAGAGTTCGATCTAACTTGGAACTCGTACGTTCCGAAAGTACGAAGCGTTTTAAAAGGCTCAATAGCATTAGAATGTCGGTTCCCGTTCACCTCCCGACTACTTTTCAACTGTACTTTTACAAGTTACGTGTTTTATTGCCCTCGCAGTTTTGCGACGCATGTGCAACACATAACCTCGCACGATCGCCCGGGGCGATGCGATAACGAATGCACCGTGCACTTCATGAAGAGAACAAAGAGCGGAGAAACTGGAAAGATACGTATAGAGGCGAAAGTTTGCGCCATTTTGCGCATCAAGCGCGCGCGCAAAAAGTTTCCACGGGGGTATATTCCTCATCCGTGTACACCTTTTCGTTTTGCAGAACGACTTTCAAAGTTTTCCGGGGGACTTGGCGTCCTATGGCCGTAGGCCACAGAACCATTATTGCCGAAGAAATGTCGAGTAAAATCCTTAAACTTGGGATTTACCGTCCATGTACCTCTCGCGGGAAAATATTGCAGCGATTTCGTTGAAGAACTCTTCTTGCCTTATCGAATTAACTGGCTTGTTTTATTTCTTTCCGGAAACTTTCTGCCATTTGCGTCGACTCATTTCTCTGTTGATGATAAATGTTGTCGTACATACCGTCACCGGACTTTCCATCAATGCTAAAACGAGATGTCAAACGTCTTCGATCTTAGCATCTAAAGTTTGACATGTCTGTACGCAGTCGCGTTTCCAACCAACAAGACATTGAATTGTCAGGCTTCGAATCTTTCTGATCTTCCCTGACTAAGGATTCCAAAATCTCCAAGTTACTAGCTTGTACATTTTCACACTGTATGTGAATGGGTTAATGTAATGAATGAAATGCATTAAATGATTTAACGAGTGAAATGCAGAGAGCTTTCAAATCTATTAGGACTTTGGATTCTTCTTAACTGTAATCTGCCATTACATCCGTACTAAGGATACAGTAACGGAGAATTCATTTTAACAATTACGACATCTGAATTTACGATAACGCGAAAGGAATATTTATGCCGGCACAAGGACAGTTTGTTCCCGTAAACGTAAGCTCCCGTAATTCCTACTGGCAGTCTGAAAAATACTCGCGCGGAAATAAGAATAAGCAAAGAACTCGAATGGAATTTCTGGAGATTCGCGTTACTCCGAATATTCGCCGAAGCTCGAGCGTAAGTAAATGCAAGATACGCGAGTAAATTCCGGAGGGAAAGGAAGAGATTTCCGCGTACGATATGTACCATGGATCTCATGGAAAACACTCCACTTTCCTCGAAGGAGAAAAAGGAAGAGCGAACAATGAAGGAAGTAGCGACACTTAAGGAAATTATCGGATCATCCTAACAGATCCTCCTGTTTTTACCGTTCCGTTCCAGTCTCGTTGTTACTATTTTCTTTCTTTTTATATTTTAATTTCTTCTTTTCTCTCGAGCGAGACCTTGCTGCATATTTAACGGGGGAATCCCCAAGCTCGCCTAAACTAAACAGCGGTTTCATTTCGCCGGCGTATCGGTATAGTAATTGACGCTCGGATCCTGAGTAGAGCGCCCTCTACGGTCTTTCCGCGACGACCCTCTTTTTCAAATAATTTCCCGAAGACGAAGGAGGAGCTTAAATTCGTGGATTTACGTCGTGACAATTATCGCAGTCGAATTCATGCTCGATCGTGCATTTTGCGAAACGCTCCAACAATGTACAGAGAAGCTCCGCTACGACAGACGATGTCTTATTGACAAAAACTCGTGCATTTTCCGGCGCTACCATCTGCCAGTTTTAATTTAAAACCAGTCCATTCCCACGGGAGTGTAAGAGAATGAACCTTGAAACGTTATTCGGGAAAATGAAAGAATACTCTTTGACAGTTGAATGCGGCGAGGCTTATCAAACTTTCAAGCGCGCACATTCCGTTCCCGTCTTCGTATATGGATGTGTATATATGTGTGTATCCGCGCTAAATTTACCCGTCAAAGGTTTCCGGCGGATTCGTTCATCCCCTACTGGCCGTAGAGCGCTGTCCCGACGACGCAGTCGATATTTCCAATGCTTTCCGATGAGTTAAAACAGTCGGAAAATGCTGCTCAAAATTATTCCCTCCATTCGTCGATTCCCTCATCCCCACCCAAGAATTGGTCGCTCGCCAGAGGCAAAGTGTCGATAAAGGGAGTCTTCCGCCACGAATTATTCCAATTATATATTCCGGAAACGAATGCTGGAAGTAAAGACAAAGAAGGGGCTAAAACAATTGAGCGAGCTGCAAAAAGAGCGCCGCGAGTTCCGAGAAATACCACGTGAACTTTCATAAATTCGATTGCGCGTCTGATAATTCCTGAATAATTCCTCGAGGAAAGTCGTCCCCCTGATGAATATATGGTCGGTTCCCCGCGGAAACCGACCTTCCGGCATCTGTTCTGGATTGTCTCTTCTTCCATTCATCGTTTCCGCTACGAGCTCGTCAGCGACCTCACCCTGTTTTACGCTCGTCTTGTTTTTTTTGTTGTTTGTTTTTTTGTTTTTTTGTTCGAACAACGATGGTAAAGATAATATCCGCGCGTACACGCTTCTTTGATTTTCTCTAATTCCTCGTATCTACCTCTTTAATCGATTCGTTCTTTTCAAACTGCCAACCTGTCTGTTTTCCCTTTTATTCGCCAGGATTAGCCTTCATGTGAAATTCGCAAATGCGAAACACTGTTCAAATACGAATGTGTTTTGTCGGGACTTGATTCGATTAGTGCAGAGTCGATGGTTCGAACACTCTTTGTACGGATGTCTATTTGTACGCTGCTCTTCATTTCTTTACAGTCTACTTCTCTCCTCTTGGTTTCTATTTGGCCTTTTCATTATTTGTACCGTTTGCCGTTCATATTTCGATTATTTTGCGCGCTAATTAAATCGCTTATCTTTTTCCTATGGCGAAAAGAGAATGGTCTCTTGAAGATCTTAGTACAGTTCTGTATTTCACTGATGTCACCATACTCTTTTACTTCGACCCATACCGTACGTTAGTTGGAAGCACGTTTCGAAATAATCCGCAACCTATATTGTTTTAACGACTACTTTTCATTGCAATGTACATTAAAATAAATTAGAAACATAGGCGCCTGATTGCAATTATATCGGATACAACACGAGGCAATACATAACTAGATCCAATGTCTTCATCTCATTGTCATTCCAGGTTTCTCACTTCACGTTTTCTGTTCCGTTATTGTCATAACGCGAAGATCTTCGTCGTTTGTTCCCAGCGTTTTGTTCAATTTTAATGAGCGCAGCAAATGATAACTTTTTATTAAAACGCATTTCGATGCAACACGCGTGCTTTATGCTTTTCTGGATCGAGGTAATGAGAGAAGCATTGCGCTTTTTGTAGGGATGCTGCAACAAACGCAACGAGACAACGAAAAAACACAAAAGACTGATTGCTCGCGAGATTTTCTGAATGAAAATACAATGAGTTCTCGTACGTGCCCTTTTGATAAATTTAAAAAAACGTTGCGTGCTCTTTTTACGAATTGAATTTTCTAAAATTATCAAGTATTTTTAATTTCATTAATGAAGCTTAAAAATAAAAGTATCAATTACATTCTGATAAAACTGATAAAACTGATAAAACTAGAAAAATGTTGACGCAAAAGAACTAAAGTTATCAAAC
This sequence comes from Trichopria nigra, assembly GCA_030522945.1. Classification (NCBI taxonomy): domain Eukaryota; kingdom Metazoa; phylum Arthropoda; class Insecta; order Hymenoptera; family Diapriidae; genus Trichopria; species Trichopria nigra. The sequence continues at coordinate 31,145 of JAPYZR010005088.1, forward strand.
TCAACTTTCACAAAGTCGAAGATAGTTGATAAACACTGCTAGAGTTTACAATCGGGACGGCAATGGGTAATTAAAATCATTTGCCAGGAATTTTCATGAGCGCTAAAATCTACAACAATTAACGATCCTCAAAAATACTTATTGGTATTCTAGCATCAGTAGATGGCCGAACTGAATATTGATTATTCATCGCTGCATAGCTTTACGACTCGAACGGCACGGTAATGCAGTGCTTTATAAACGTGGAATGGATGAAGTGCAGAATTATCGACAAAACGTATTCAAGATATAGTCACTTTGAAACGATCGAGGAGTGAGATTGTGCATATACATGGCCAACTTGATTTTTTTTCACACTGCCACGGGATATAATGCGGGCGGCTCGAAGTCGTTTGGAAAACTCACTTAATCTTTCGACGAACTAATAAAACTTGGTTTCGCAGCCGGGAAATTCTGATGCGCCTCCGACCTACGACGTCGACGGTGACGTCGATAAAAAACGCACCCGTGCAATTTCCTCAATTATATACCGATTCAGCACTTTTTCGCCTTAAATCTGCATTGACGGCAGCTTGACGCTTTCGATAAGGAGAGACCATGAGCTTTTAGGATCGTTAAAAAGGAAATGATGCTTGTCTTTTGTGTATTTTTGTTTTCTCGAAAATTTATCTTATTCTAGCTTTGAAAATCTAACATAAAGTAGGGGAGGTATATTGTACTACATTTTTCGATTTAAAACGTAATTTTTCTTTGTTCGAGTGACCAAATTGACCTACGGCCATCGTAATAAACTAATATTGCACTTATTTCTAGAAAATAACAATTGACAAAGTCCGTGAAAAAAAAAACATAAATATGTAACGTTTAAACTTTGCTAAAATCGTTGCGCTTTTAACTTTTCTTTTAACAATGTAACGGGAATCGACCTTCGTTGCCAGGACTCGAATAAAAAGACGCATAAATCTCCCGAGTTCCGGGAAGTTTCTCAACCCTGAAAACGCCAGTAGCAGCTTTATCACCTACGCGTTTAAGAATCATTGAAATCGACCCCGACTGCGCCGTAAAAACGTCACGAAACCTTACACTTATTCCTTTAATAATTGTCAAAGTTCCACTTTCAAGTCTTTCCTCCCCAAAATTCAGACAAACCCTGATTCAATCAAAATTAACTTCGCGGCTACGATGGAAAACTAATTTTTCACGATTAAAAGCTCATCGTCAAAATTCCTGATGCACGCCGCCCCTTGAATCGAGATAAAGTTGTTCGCCGCGTAACCTCAAAAATTCCCGAAAACATGCAAATCCGGCAGTTTTATCGAGCCAAATAAAACTCCGCACATTTCCAAATTTCCAGGCGAAATTTCATATACTCGTAACTTTCGCGGAAGGAAGTCGGTAGGAAAATCGCAAGCTCGTGTGCCGCTGCGGTTACCTAACGGCAAATGGGATTCTCCCTGCATAGTATAGACGTCGTCGTCACCCCGCGGGATCCGGAGCCCGCAATGACCTTTCGCAAGCCAAATCCCAGTCATCCCCCCCCCCCCCCAGGGGGAATGGAGGGGGTAGGGGTATTACGTCGCGTAGGTCGGTTGTTCGATGACCTCGAAATTGCCCCGAATGTCTTAACGCATCCCCAGGGCGAAAGGCTGCGGTCTGGCGTTTCGCCGGTTGTACGAGACCTCGTGAGCTTGCGAGCTTTTCCTCGGCATAATCGCGAGCCTGGGGTTTCCTGCTATCGAGCCCCATGGGAGTTTCTTACTCCGCGTAAGCTTTTCGGTAGGGGCGCCGTCGGGGCGGGTGCGGGATGTAGGGATTGGGCGACACTTTAATGCGATCAATTATGTCGGGACGTCCTTGTAATTGATGCACGCTAAGGTGCTCTAATTAACGTCTCCCCGACGATCTACGAATCGCGCGTAAAGATGAAGATTAAGAGAAGTGCGTGAGAATTCCACATTTCGGAAATATCCTCGTTTGGTATGCACTCGTCATATTCCTTCCGAGAGAATTATGGACACTTGAAAATTTAAAATTGACAATAATTATATACAATTAGGAGATTTGAAAATTACGTACGCTACAAGGTATCGTTAAAATTTTAATCCCCTTCAAGCCCTCTAACCTCCATTAATAGAATTTCAAGTCCTCTTCACAGGATAGATGTTTAAGCTCTTGATGCGATTTGTTGTTTTTATAAAATCTTAGTTTAAACGTCTTCGAAAGACTAAAAGAGGAATTAAGAGGACTTATGGGACTAAGAGGAATTGAAAACATTGCCCGGAAATTAATTTTTTTATTCTGAAAATACAATTTCATCTTCAAAACGTGCGAAAATTTCCATTTTTCAGATTTTAATTTTACTGCCATTAAAACAGCAACCAGACACTAGCAATAGTTAAAATTGTTTAAAAGTAATAGTAATAATTAACGACCATATTAATGACACTATTACATATAAATTCTTGTCGTAATGAAAAGGAAGTATGAAAATTGATCGATATAACGGTCTTATCCCGTCCGCCTGGCCAAAATGGCTTTTATCACTTGAATCGTTGAGGGTGAAATTAAGCGCACGAATAAAGCAATTTCCCAAAAGCCCTCCGAAAATTATGATTAAAATAGATTATCTTGAGATCCGTTAGTAAGAGAGCGGAGGCGCAGTGGGTATGCGAGGGGAGAGAAAATACTAATCACTACTTTCTTTTTTTCTGTCAAACAGGGGCGGTGGGAGGAGAAGGAGGTGACGAGGATGATAAGGAGAAGGAAGAAGAAGCCGAAAGGGAAAGGCAAGAGGCCATCCGGGAGGCGGAAGAGAGAAGAAAGGAGAAGCACCGAAAAATGGAGGAGGAGCGAGAGAAGATGCGGCAAGGAATCAGGGAGAAGGTCAGACTTGAAACCACTTTATTTTTGCATGCGCGACACAATTACACCCTCGAATGCATTGCGGAAACCGCGATAGAGACACTTCGCGTGTGAAATCCGAACACGATTTTGTAAATTTGGGCGGAAATCACATTTCGTTTCAAAAATTCAAAAAAAAACCAAAAAAGAAAAAAAAGTTTTTGTTGATGGAAATAACAAAAATTATCTTGAATGAATCCTACAAATAAAAAAATTATACAGGGTGTCCAATAAATATAGAAACCGGTCGAATATGTCGAAAAATAAACATCGAATAAAAAACATGAAAATGTTTTCAAAACAGCTATATCTTACGACACCCAACGCATCTCCCCACTCTCATCCCCTGGGTGTGAATGAGAGGGTAACTTTTCATTGCAGATTTCGTATCTTCACAAAAAGTTATGTAAATTTTACCAGTCATTGTGATTATTTTTTCGCTGGACAAAAATGATGACTTTCATACCCATCGGATATGGAGGTAGGGGATGCATTAGGTGTCATAAGATGACTCCTTTGAAAATATTGGAATATATTTTTCTTCTTTTTTTTTTGATTCGATGCGTATTTCCCGAGATTTTCAACCGTTTCCGTACTTTTCGGAAACCCTGTATATATGCATATAGGAATAATTACTCGCCCTTAACACCTTCAGGTGGAAAACAGACGTTTGAAGACGCATAACCGTACGCCAGTAGTAAGTAAATAATGCGTAATGGGCATAAAGCGTTTTCGCATTTTTAGCACCCACTCGGGGCGTCGCGGACGCGGATTCTAGAGCCTGGTAAACCTTGTAAACGCAGCCGAGGGTCATAAAAATAAATTGTCAGTCGTTTAAAGCCCACATAAGAGTCGCATAAACCAGCCAGGTTGTTGCTTTCGCCAGGTATAGCGCGCGCGCTTTCGGTAATCCGCACATAACGAACAAGTGTTAATATACCCCTCCATATATACGTTCGTCGTAAACGACGATTTCGGTACCTTGTCTTCCCCGTGTTTCCGTAGATAGTAAAAGAAGGCCCCCTCCAGCTTCCAACATTTTTGGCATGATAAAAAGAAACGCCTTTTTTTATTTTCTATATCATTTAAATTTTTAACATAAATAATAAATAAACTTAATGGTACCGTATATATATGGGGTTCTGTTGTTTACATTTTTTTTTTTTTTTTAAATAACTTTAAATTTTATTTTTTTAAATTATAAATGAATTATATTTTTAATTTTATAATATTAAATAATTTAATTACTTATTATTTTGTTTTTATTTTTTATTTATATTTATTTATTATAATAATATTAATTTATTTAATTAATAATCTATTAATAAATAATTAATTAATAATATAATTAAAAAATTATAAATTATATTTAAATATAATTATAAGAAAAAAACAAAAACAAAGAAATGGGGTTAAATATATATATATTTAAATTAAAAACTAAAATAAAAAAATATCAAACGTATTTAATTATACATGAAATTTAGTTGACGAAAATGAATTTTTTTTTGTAGTTTTTTGTAATATGTTTTAAAAAAATTTAATAAAATGCCCAATAACTTTTTCTATGTTGTTAAATTAGGAACATTTTCATTTAATCGAATTTCAATAAATTTGTCGATACTTTTGCAACTATCTCATATGTGTCCGAAAAACTAAAAATTATTTTGTCAAATTAATATTTCTATTCATAATTTAAAAGTCAGTAAATATTTCTCATCATTCTTTATTATTAATTATTATTATTATTATATTATTATTATACTTTATACCATTTACGTCTGAATTAATAACATATGGAAGACTTGTAAAAACGTATCCTTGCCACCATGATTCAAAAACTTTTTTATCTCATGTATCACGCACGATCAATTTTATCGCATAAAGCAATCACGAGATGCCGGAATGAGAACTAGGAGCTACGATTAGGAAACCATTGATTCTCAATGCGTTTGGCGCAGCACCAAAATGGCGTATATATATATATATATATAGAGTCGTATTAACGCATTTCAATGAAACGTCGTATTTTCCGGATCGGTGACTCGACTCGGCGAAACTAGGGAACATCACTCTGCCTGCTCGTAATGGAGGTAATCCCGAAACGAGCCAGTGATATCCTCGAATATCCGACCGCGATCGGCCAATAGGGTAATGACTGGACGGCAATTCGAGGACATCGTCACATGACCGCAATGTCGGCCTAACACCAATTTATATTCCCTTGTATGGAGATACATTGTCTTGACAGTTATATTATAAGAAAACATAAAGTCTTTTAAAATTTTAAATAATTCAAAAAATATGTTTTGATTTATTTTGTTAAAAAACACAACAAAAAATAAATACATATATATACCCCACTAGTAGAATATGACACTAGCGTCTGACCAATTTATCTGGCCTCTACGTGAAAAGTAATGGAAACTATAAAAAAATAGCCATACACTGGTCTTATTTTCTACTACAGTATGTATATATTTTTTTTTTGTGTTAAAAATACAAATTTTTACAACATTGATACTATTATATGATTGGTCTGACTTAACAGACTTTACTACTTAATTCCACAGCACTAAAAAAATTCTATACTAAAAATAAAGAAAATAATTTTTTTAAAAATTCATAAAAAACATAGACAATAAATTTTTGTTTAAAATGACAAAAAACTGCAATTTTTCAAAAAAAAAAGCCTCGAAAAACGATACGGTGTATGTAGTAGGAACACGAAGGGCGAGAAAATGGCTCCTGCATACATTTTTCAGTTTTCCGGCATAGTGCGCGACGCGTAAATATTGCTACTATTTTGCGGCACCCCCCCCCCCCCCCCCCCCCCCCCCCCCCCCCCCCCC
>JAPYZR010005089.1:0-18979 GCA_030522945.1 Trichopria nigra
TATGATGTGTAGAATCACCCTTCCAAAGCCCGAATTTTGAAAAAATGTTTCAATCCTTTTTTATTTATACCTTTTCTGTTTTTAGGTTAGGTCGGTAACGGTTGTACTTTAGAACCACCTTAATTCGGCAAACCACTTGTGTATGCAGTATTTATCAATAATGTTAGCTATAACATATTAGGCCAGCCGGGCCAGCCTATCTGATTGAATCGTCCATTTTTAACGAAATTGTTTTATAGCAAGAATTCGCAAGAATAAATGTAAAAATTAAGGTATTGTTGTGCATAATATATATATATATACACGACATTTATTTGTGAAACTTTTCTTTAATTTCTGAACCGATTTCGCTAAAATTTCTCCCTGTGGTTGTATAAATTGTGTTTATAAAATGTTTCGAGTTATTGGTACCATCAGGATCGACGTTACCGACGCTTTAGACGCACCCTAAGGTGGTTATAAAGTAGAGCAGTTACCGACCTAACCTCAAAACAGGAAAAGTAAAAATAAAAAAGGATTGGAACATTTTTAAAAATTCGGGCTTTGGAATGGTAATCCTACACATCATATGCAATCCTCGATATAACATCTATGACATTGATTCCCAATTAAAAGAGGAAAATCCGAAATAAATTATTTTCTCTTACCAGCAATAAAAAAAATTTATTTCGGATAATTCTCGTTTAATTTTGAACCAATTTCAGATATATTTTTTTTTTTAATTGTATATCTTATGTAGAATCACCCTTCCAAAGCCCAAATTTTGAAAAAACGTTTCAATCCCATTTTATTCATACTTTTAATGTTGGAAAGCTCGGTCGGTAACTATTCTACTTCAGAACCCCCTTAAACATTAATAACGTTTAATTGTAAACCACTCGGTCGGTAATATATTAAACCATTAATCCAAAAATTTTCAAATTAAAAGATAAATACAATGCTTTCTGAAAATTTTACTCAATATATATGTGTACACAATATTTTTCGAGATTGGGAGTAATCAACACCGGTGATGTTCCGATGACATAATTTCCGACCCGTGGAACCGCACCCTAATGTTTACTCGTATTGTATAGGTAAAAAAAGATGCGCTATAGTCACTATACCATTTTGCAATACGCATTGACATAATTTATTAATTTCTCATTGTTCCGAGCGGTGTTGCTAATTTTGCTTCGAATGGAATATTTCTTCTGAAACGCTTATATTATTTTCAAAAAAAAATATAGGTTCATCAGACCTATCAAATTATACATATTTATATATCTTCTGTAATGAAGCAAAAATTCATTGAAAAGTTGTAAATTATTGTTCGCAGTTGGTACTCGCGGTCGGTAATTTGCTTTATCATTATTTTATAAAGATAAAAAAATTCGCAATATAATATCGTGAGATCTACATATGTAAAGATCTTAAATCTTTTTCGAAAGATTGATATATCTTCTACTTTATGTGAAGAAATAGAATTCTAGAAATAAAGTAAAAGGTAAACACCGCGTAAGTAAACACTACAGTCATTTAGTAAAATTTTGAAATTATATCAGGTGCGAATTCAGTGCAAAAAAACATAAATCTAAAACTTATATATATATTAAAAACAGTCGAAATATAATTGTTTTAACGGTAATTGTTGTAAAAATCCACGCACGAATCCGAGGATATGAAAATAAAAAAAGTGCGAGCAAAAAAAAAAGAAAGAAAAAGTATATTACACCGCCGCTGCAGAAGAGTTAGTCACTATACCAATAAGTAACGCTTGTGCCGTCAGCGGGGATGTGAGGTAACCGTCGGCATTGCACAATCGCTGAATGATTTCAAGCATCGCCTCATATCTAGGTCACAACAAGATACGTTTCTAGGTTATGGCAGTTACCCCAAAGCGGGTCCATAATAATCATTCTTAACTCGGCTTTTTAATTAGCCACGCGATATTAATACTCCTTTTCCCGTCTTATCAGCGCGAATTATCTTTTATTCAAATGCGCAACTTTTCTCACAGTCACTATATTCCATTGCTTGAGAGGTCGCTTTCTCAATTCTGTGTCGACTCACCGTTGACAGTCGTAGAAATGAATTTTTCCTTTTCAGTGACAGGTCGAATGTCGTATCTGAAAGATAATACTTTTTATTGCTCCGCAGGTTGATGACCAAATGAAACTTCTACAACACTCCTGGTCAGACATGTTGGTGCTCGATCACCTTCATCAGAGGTTACACAACAACTTGCCTGATGAGACAACGCTACCCAATGGCCAAAAGTTTGATCTCCTCTGCCTCGGCCTACTCGGAGTTCCTTCCTTGGCAGACCTCTTCATTGACCTGTCTACGAAGCTCCAAGAATTCAAATTCGACATGTCCGACTACATTTGCATGAAGTTCTTAATGCTGCTTAATCACGGTATGATTTTCATAAAGAAATTATAATAATAATTATTATATACTTATTTAATTAAATTAAAAATCATCATCTTTCATGTCTCTACTGTCAAAGCAGTTATATCGGACAAAACCAACTAAAACTGAATTGAATTAGGCAGGAAATAAGAAAAACGTTATCAGAAATTAATTTTTATTTTATTAATGATCATTTAAGTCAGTTTTGACAAATTTCTTCATAAGACCATTGAAATTAAAATCGAAATTTATTTATCACCACAAACATACTTCAGTACATAATTTGTTTACATTACATGACATTATATGTATAATTTTTTTTTGTGAATTTTACACATATCAATTCTCATACTTTTTTAATTTTCCCAAGTTTCATTACATTATATTCATTGTTTATTACTATTAATTGATTTTTGTGTGCGCAGACGTTCGTGGGCTGGTGAATAAGAAACATGTTCAAGAGGGCCACGAGCAAGTTCAGCAGGCGCTTCTGGACTATACGTTAACATGCTATCCGTCTGTACCGGTAAGTTGTTGATCAAGTCCTTTCATCGATCAAATATTCCAGCACCGCTGTGAAGCGTGGCAACATCTACATTGACTTCACCTGCAGATTCCTGCTTTGGAGATTTCAATTTTCATTGTAAAGAAATGATTAACATAAGTGTTAGAAATAACAACCAAAACATAATGAAGGAAAAATGAATGCCATCACATGTAGAATATCATGATAAGGAGCGGAGAGAAATAACGTGAGTTATGCACTCTCTGTAATACTGGCATACTTACTAAAACCATTGTTCCAAGTTCTGTAACGAATGATCAATTTCCATAAACAAATCAGAACAAGGATTTGCTATCAGAAGTTTTGGAAAAGGATATGAACAAAAAATGCACGAATCGAAAACAAAAATACAGCTTAAAACTAAAGAAATAAAAAATTAGAAAACAAATAAAGAGGATAAGTAATTGAGGAGGTTCTAAAATGTTATTTTTACCAACGTTTTCATACAAATTTATTGAAAAGCGTTTTTTGTAATTTTTACTTGATTCGTATTTTAAAATTCATCTAAACATCAATTTTGATGACTGAAAAAATAATCTTTCAATTTAACCACAGTTTGTACATCTTTTTTTTAACTAATAATATAAAACATAGAGATACATATGGAATATTGATGTAAAATGTCTACTTTATTTCAAAAAATTAATCTAATATGTGAAATGTATTATATATAAATATATGAAATACTCACATATATATATAAGTAAGCCTTATTGACAAATAGTTGAAAATTACAAAAATAAAAAATTTGTTAAAAACAATCTTATGATATCAGTGTTAGCAGTAGATTTATTAAATTAACATTTTTTTTTTTGTTTTCATATGAAAAGGAATCGTTTCTCTTACAAATCAACCATTATTAAATAGCTTTAACTGAGCTTCATTATAATTTTAAAGATCCCCGAATAAGAGATTACGTATATGTAATTGTACGGAAATTGACTTTTCTTCTATAAATATATATATTTGAAATAAGTCAAAATAATACAACATTACGTTTGGTTTCTAGGACAAATTCAACAAACTGTTGGCACTATTACCCGAGATTCATGTAGTGGCGAGTAGGGGAGAAGACCACCTGTACCAGAAGCACTGCAACGGAGGTGCGCCAACGCAGACACTACTTATGGAGATGCTCCACGCTAAAAGAAAATGAAACGACGATCGTTTATCGAAACGATTCGACAACGACAATGACGAAAACGACGACGACGACGATGGTGACGACGGGTACGAAAAAAATTCGAGCGACGCCCCTGAAGAACGCGTCACGCGAGTACACTGTTTGGCGACCCGGCTTCGAAAACGATTCGAAAATTTTCGTCGCGTTCGCGGGAGAGCCCCCGCAATTCATGGAATACCTACCTACGCAAACAAATCAAGTATAGACGTACATACATATTATAGTATATGTATCATACAGTGTATATCTAAATATATAGGCGTAACGAATATATATTTTCTATATTTGATGTTGAAGTTTTAGAGATGTATCCATGGGGGGAGGAGGAGGAGGAGGAAGATTGCCGAGTGGCAATTTGCTAAGTGCAGGGAATTAGTAAGCAAGATGCCTTGAAAAACAAAGTACAAAGGGTGGTTAAAACACAAAAATATTGGTCAAAGGGCAGGCTTTGTCTAAATAAGTAAAAGCTATTTTTCTAATATACCTAGAAGCGATTTATTTTTAAGCGTGTACCACTGAAGCCTTGCTCTCACTTAAAAGATGAAATATTCTACTGTACTAATCCCAAATAGCAAAACGGTAGATATGTCTGCGCATATTCCAGGCTGCCTGACGGTTTGTTGCCAGGAGAAAGCGGACAAACCTACCAATGTGCTATGTCAGGGGAAAAACTAAAAAAAAAAATGAAGCAACTGTAAAACAAAGAGAGAAGAGAACACCGTTCTTTCGATACTCACCGCGGCCACTCGTGCTTCTGCGAGGGATTCAATGGGCATAACCGAGGGTGAAAAGATATAGCGATCGAATGTGATATGTGTTACGAAAAAAACACGGGCATCGTCGGGCGAGATAAAGATATCTGCATTTCTTTTGTCACACTTGCACACAGCAGGGCTACTATTAAATCTGTAAATATTAGTTAACACATTCCAATTTACGTTGTATAGTACGAATCATGTTGAATATGTAATTACAAATACTTTGTGTATAGTTTACACGGCTAATAAATTTTATTTCTGTTCCTTACAATCGAAGCGAAGGAAATCAATTAGTTACTTAAAGAAAAAAAAAGAAAAAACATGAACATGCACTCTAAAAAAAAAAGAGAAAGAACGAACGAAGCTTGTCCACGAATAACTTCTAAAGTTTTTAATTATAATTTCACGCAAACCTTCTTCGTACTTTCTCTTTAATCTCTCTTCCTCTTCTCGTTATTGTTCATTTGTTTTTATTCAAATAGGTGGCGGAAAAGAGCGCGAAATAATCACAGATTGCGAATGATATTTCACTATTATATATTGTATCATAAAATAAAGATTCTGTTTAAGAAATAAATAAACAAATCATTGGAGCAAGGTTCATGTGGTCCTATACATTATCTAGCGATTACATAAGAATTGATAAATATGAAACAAAATCTATCTATCTATACGTACATGCATACATATATACACTTATATATAAATATATGCATATATATGTATGTAATATATGTATAATATATACATAAGTATTATGTATATATAGAGACAAACATGCGTAAGAATGATATTGTCTTATTAGTTGTTAAAGATAATAGAAATATTTACCGTACGTTAAGCATAGTTACTATATGGATCATAATTATTTTTCACTTATAGATTATATTCTCGTTTAGCCGATAGTCAGAAAATTCTTCAGCGCTGTGAAGGTCGTCGTTTTGCGACGCTCCTCAATACCTAAGCCATCGGTTTTACTATATTGTGCCGGATTCGAGTTAGGGAAAGCGAGAGAGTGAGAGAGAGAGAAACAGAAAAAGCGAGATAAAGAGAGGGAAAGAGAAAGAGATAAAGAGAGTGAGAGACAGAAATTCGTGAAAAAATCTCACTAAATACCATATATAAGTAGGTTTGCTTCCGCTCGCGTCAACGAAGAACCGATCTTGTTTCACCACTCGTGACGAGAAAGTACCTGAATGTAATTAATTAAATATTTAATAAAAAAGAAAAGAAGAATCGCTATTTTACTACAACTTTTATGAGCACGTTTTCGTATAATGAACCGCTCGTTATTGAACGAGCGGTGATGGTGTCTGTCCTTTACCTAAGCGAGCGGAAGCTGCCCGGACCTTTCATCCTGTCATCAAGTGTAGGGACAAAAGGATCGAAAAATGCAGGTTGTTTTAAAGATATTGTCCTTTTTTTTCAAAAGTCCTGCACTGTTGGAAATTTCCGATTGTACAATCGCGACAAATGTTTTCGGCGACAAACTTCGATGAAGTGATATACTTGAATGAAAGCGAAGTCATTGAATTAAACTTGTGTCAAAAGGCTTTAGCTGTGATTTGGTTTTTGAGCTTTCTGCGCGCAATTCTATATTAAAGAAGACGTTATATAAAACAGTAGAAAGCAATAATGACCAAAATAAAGTTTTTGTTCCTATAATAATGTGCGAAAGACGCGCAAATTTCGACGTCAATTGAAATTAAAATGAATTTAATTAGAGTTAATTGAATGTAACATTCGTAATTCAAAATCGAACCGTGGTCTCCGACGTTTGTCGTGGTTCCCATTCTAGCAGTGCTCATCGACGCGTTTCGCTTAGCACCTCCTCGGCGAGGCCGAACCTGAACCACCCTCTTGTTTACCATTTGATTGTAATGACGCGAATGACTACCTCTTCGTAACTGTATTAAGTTCTTTTTTTTATATTTTTACAAGTTTAGTAACCGCATACCTCAAAAGTCTCGCTGGGACTTTCCGGGATAACACCACACTGTCGCACTATTGCAATATATGTTACCTTCCGCACAAGCGTTTTCTTTCGTTCTTTTCTCTCGCGAATCGTCTCGACACTGACAAGCCTTTATTTATTGTAGTCCTTTTATCCACCCAAACACCACCCACCTCCTTCCTTCGCATCGATTGCCGATCTGACAGTTTTGGAACAACCTTTATACACCAATTGCGAAACGCCATCCTTTATACCTCTAAGGTCTTTTTACCATTTAAGTGTAGCCCTAAATGAGAATCATTATCTTTGTACATGTCCATCATATTTAATCGTCCGATGAATTCCGTTACGATATGTTTATTAACAGTAATTGTAATTAGCGAGTATTGTAATTAAGATGTTATTGTACATTGTGTTAAATATTGATGTACAGTTACCAATTACAATTGGCAAATGCTCTAATTTAACATTGATGTCGCATTCTTTTTAACCAGACTCGTCACTCTAAGGGGGGAGAAGCTGAGAGAAATCAAGCGAGTCGGACGCATAGTCGGCGAATGCGAAAAATTACCAAGTGCATCGTCGACACTGCCATTAGGGGCTCGTAACTGTAAATTATGTAGAAAATGAAAATCTTAATGAATGTAAATATATCTTTATTATTAACATAACTAAAGTCATTCCTTTACGACTCGCCGGATCTCGAAGCATCCCGAAATGCCTTTCTGAAGTAGCACTTTTGGCGATTCGTCAGAAGCTCGTCGCGCACCAATAGCTTGATTTCAGTACGAATTCGATTTGCGAAATCGGAAAACCAATCGAAACAATCAAACGTTCTAGAAGTATAGGAACGATCAGTGCGATCGTCGATACTGAAAGTACTCGATACCTCGAACTTGTAAATTTCAATTGTAAAGTCCGGTACAGTAAAGTCCAAAATGGAAAACAATCGCGATTTGTTACGTCACATTTATTAATCAATGTACGAAGCGAAGAACAAAGAGGTTAAGATTTTCGTATCGGTATTTGTCTATCGATTCCTGAGTGGTGCAACGAGTTCGCTATCTTAAGTTAAGAACTCCTGGATGAATAAATAATGAAACGTTCTTTATGTGGAAGCTACGTCGAATTATAATATTTTGTTACAAGTATCTACAATAAAGTGATCTTTGGTGTTTAACCTGCGCGTGATAATACCACTGTCATTCCTCATAAAAATCCATAACATATTGCTGCACGAGTGACTACTTAATGAGGATCAGATTTCAAAAATTCGTTATAGGCATTTTCATCCATGAGCTTGTCTAATTCTAACGGATCGCTTATCTCCATTTTAAATAACCATCCCTCATCGTAGCAGGATGTGTTTACTAATCCAGGTTTACTTTCAACTGCTTTATTCTTCTCGATCACAGTTCCTGCAAGTGGGCACATAATCTCTGACGCTGCTTTCACTGATTCCAATGCTCCACATTCCTCTTTAAAAAGAAAACACAATAAAAAATTGTACATAGTATTATATATAAATTATATATAAATCATGCTTTATGCAATTGTATTGAACATGAAAACTTGATATTTTGAATGAATTTTAATAAAATATATATATTTGATTCTGCTCAAACCAAAACAAATAAAACTTATAATATAGTCAAATTTTAGGTTTTATTTCACCCATTTCCGCTCAACAAATCTTTACTATATTACTTCAACCGGTAGTATTTTACAAAACATGCCTTAAAATTCCAAAACCACGGCCCAAAGTTTTTCTCGCTTTTTTGACATTCCCCTTACCCCACTTCAGGTCACTCGCAGGTCTTTAAAAACAAGTTAAATACTTATGAAAATCTCAATATCTATATTATGTAAATTTAGGGGAAAAAACAATGTATAAGTAATACAAATTACATTTCCTATGTTTATAATAGAATTTGATTGCTTTTAGTAAAAGTGTAAGCTTTTAAATTAAAATTATACCCGAACCTTGAGACATGTAGTAATGAAAATATCAAGTATACATACGATCTTGTTTGAAGCTTGCTCCAATTTCTGGAAGCTCTGCATAAACAACATCACCGAGTGCATCTTGCGCATAATTAGATATTCCAACCTTTGCTACTTTATCATGAACTTCCACCCATTCATGTTTATCTGTGTATCTCCTCTCTAAAATCAAAATCAATTAAAATCTGTATAAAAATAAGAAAATTAGTGTTTTGCTTAATTTTGGCTTATAATTTACTAAAATGATACAATATTCTTTAAATATTGAACTTTCCAAAGAAGATAAAGTAATTTTATTTTTTGTTATAAATATGTACAGTTTCTTCTAGAAATAAATGTAGTTCCTAACTAATGCATAATTTGATATCTTAATTCAAAATTATCTTTAACATGATAAGTATATATTGAATTCTTGGAATGTGACTATATATTTTTTTTTTTTTTTTTTTTTTAATAATATCAAACATATGAATTGCATCTAATTCTTTATTTTTTCTTTACATATTGTTGATATCAAGACTTCATCGACCATTAATTAAGTAACTACATCTTGCGCTATTGACACGAATATTACAAAAACTACATATCGACTTCTTTTTTTGTTTTTTTATTGCAACTTTTACTTCACGTAATAAAATCAATATGTACAACTAACTTATTTTACATAATAAAAACTTATATTTCAAGTGCAAATACAAGCAGCATATAATTCGTACATAAATTACACATCATAATAAAATAGTAATTTATGAATTCCACTTCACTTATACACATCATCACGTACGGTAATCACGTCCCGTTTGTCATATTTTAAAAAGATGGAAAATAATATATAACGTTTTTTCTTTTTTTTTTTATAAATGATAAATAAAACATCATTTACCGGCACAGTTTGGAAACGTCGTGCTAATGTGTTTGACGAAAGAAACTGAAGAAGTTCGCGATTGACGATGTGCCAAGTTGCAAATCTGAGCTTCGTGGCAGCGAACGATTGTTCTTGCTATTTGTGTTATTAAACGCGACATTATTTCAGTGGATTGCGAACAATAAACGAATAACAAGCGTAACAAATAACCTAAAAATGCGGCGAGTCCAGTCGCACCAGCAACCGGAGTCGGACTGACCGACTGACTGAAAAAATTTCCGACTCCCTCCGCGATCAGTCGCAGCCTACTATCTCGATTAACTGCTGAGAAGCCGGCAGCACAGACAATCCCCACACTGTGCCGGCAAGCCAACAGTGAATTCTGTTTTTTATCGATGACGAGTAAATTATCGTACCACGATTAGGTCGACATTTTTCTCAACCTCTTGATACTATAAAAAGAGCAACCCGTTAAACATGTAACATAAATGAAACTGCAATGAATATGAACGCATATTTAGTCTATATTCATTGATGGAACATATTAATTTATGTATCTCATGTACGTAAGTTCAGCAAAAATAAAACGTTTCCTTGCAACCGGTATATGTTCTCGGAACGTTTCACAGCAAACTATAAACGCAAAGTAAAAGCATAACGTTTTTGGGAGATATGACTTCACAACTCATAAAAATATGTTATATAATTGTTTATTTCACATAAACAATATGGAATCAATATAACACACTTGCTACCTCAGCTCTAAGGAGTGTGCAAAGTCAAAAGTGAAGAAAAAAAAAAATATATATATATATATATACTATTAAACAATAAAATGTATTGTAGTCCTAATTTCTATTAAATTTGGAGACCAATAAAGTAATTATAACATCCGAATTGAGATACAACTGATTGTTACGATAACTATAGTATTTTAATGGAGTAACATGATGGTATGAATGAAACATTAAAAATAATTAATCGTTAATGATATATACATCAAGTATAAAATAAATGTCCACTTAATAAGAATTTTGTAAAAATGAAATTTATTTTATAATTTATTACACTAGCTTAAGTTTAGTTTCATTTTAACACAGTCGTCCTGGAACTGCAGTCACGGTTGGTTGCTTATAAAAGTAACACAATAATCTTTTTATTGTCTCAAATTGATACAAATCTTAAACTTTTTAGTCACGTGAGGTCAACAGGTCGAGCCGACGACCACACGGTTGCGACAAAATAATAATTTTATCTTATCTAAGTTGCGTAAGACCTCCGCTTCGATGAGAACACGTTCCATAGTTTTTTGAGTACGTGAAAATCACAATACACAAATGTTCAACAAATAAAAAAGTTTCTAATTTCTGCGTCAGAGTATGAAAAATTAATGTCCCATTTGATAAAATAATCACTATCTGTAATAAGATTCAATGAATCTTTGCTACATATTGGTTTGCTTAGAAATTTATGACAAAATTTAACACAAAGGAATGAAAAGAATATTATAAATTATCTACAATCCGATTGTCGAAGACCTTCCATTAGGATTGTGGATGGGGATTGGTACTGGCTTATCAATGCACCATTCATACCAAACGTTTTTCGCATTGCAACGTCTCCAGAAACGTACGACAACATCGTTGCCAGCTTTCAAGTTCACTGGTTCCTAAAGATAATGTACATATATTAGTATATTGTGATAATGGCTTATAGCTAATTATTTGTTCTATATATACTAGTATTATTAATTATTTAGTTAATAATAATATAATAAACAATCTAATAAACAATATTATAATAAACAATAAACTTAAACAATAAAATAAAACAGCAATAGTTGTGACTCGCCTCTTGGCATTTTGTACAAATGATTCTTTCGTTTTTTTTTTTATTCATATGTATCTAACAAATATTGCCAACAAAGTCGTTTAATAATACTAATAATAATAAATTAGGACGAACCTTAATAGGGAAAAATATTGGAAACCAGCTGAACATTCCAGGACTGTGCGTACTTGGTTCAATACTGATTTTTATATTTTTGTACAAAACGGCATCAAAGTATCCACAAAATCCATTAAGAATGCAATTTTGCTTAACTTTAAAAGTTCTCGACTCATATCTTGAATTATCAATGATATCATCTGCACAAAGAAGAAAAACGTTATTTGGAAAATAAACTAGAATTTCTCAGAAAAACTCTCATTAAGCATCTAAAAAGGACTACTTACCTCTGTTTGGGTGTTTAAAAGTAAAAAGAGGTTGCACATCGCTTATAATGTATCTGTTTTGAAGGTGGACAACATAGGGAGTTTCAAAATGAGCCAATGGATGTTTTTTCGGATCTTTACATTGTCTTACTTCGTTGAATACCTTCGATGATTGCATAGGTGAAATGAAGGAAGTGTAGGCACATGGTATACTAATTCCGTCATCTACGGAAATAACAATGCCAAAATATAGTTAACAATAATTAATTATTATAGAATTAATTTTGTAATGATTGTAGATTTTTTTGAGCATAGAGACTACTAAATGTTAGCTGGTGGCTGCTTAACAGCAGCAACAAAGATTTAATTATCATGCACAATTGATATAAAAAAGTACTTATTCAAAATATTAAAAATTATTGAAAATATTTATATTTTATTAAACATAAACCAGTTTTTTATAAACTGTAACAGTCATTGGCATTTGTTGGATTCTTTATTGTTGTTTGTTTTTCTGTTTATAATGAGTACATGTTCATAACATTATTGTCAAATTGCAATGGTGATTTCACACTTTTTAGGACTATGCAGACTAATAAATCGAACCAAATTACTTAAATACAAACAACGACCAAGTTTTATCTCAATTTTCAGAACTGCTCATTTTATTTCAGAATAAGACCTGATTAAATTGTAAGTGGAATTTCAATAAAGAAATCGTCAATTAATGAAAGCAATAGATATAAGATTATTTTGAAATGTTTAAATAAAAATGTACTCTAATATTTTCTTTAAATAATTCTACTGACTAGCTCAGTTCTTACTTATTTATGTATGTCATTATCAGTGAACGTGAAAATAAACAAGGTTATATAACATACGAAGAAGTGATTATTTTTTATGTACAGAAACATATTAATTAACATATAACAATTGTGAGAAATTAATTCAGTCGTTTTATCAGCATCGCATATTATGATTTAGCATGTTTTTTCAAAGAATAAAATTTTTTTATTACCTAAAACATATTAATTAGAGGTGTATAAATTACATTTATGAAAAAAGCATTTTTCAAGTACACAGGCAATAATGTATTGAATAAATATGGCAAAATAGTACATGCAGCATTAATGTTACATATTCTAAAATTTGGAAATTCTTTGCAAATAAATTTAAATGAAAGCGTTAATTTCTATTATTAAAATGCCCAAGTGTAATTAAGATCCGAGTCCTGAGAAGAGTAATTTGGAGAATATAAATTATATCTATTGATATTTTGTTTTAATTAATTGCATTTATTAAATTTATTAAATGTAATAAAATTGATAGTTAATTAAAAGTGACAATATCATAAATAATAAAAGTGTGTAAGTAATTATAATTAAGTATTGCTAATGAAAAAATGTAATATTTGAAATATGAACTTGAAAAATCACTAATTGTTTTGTAAAAAAATCTTACAACACGTGTAATACTTGGCATTATCAATTTAATACAGCAAAAATATAAAACATATATATAATGATTTAATATAATAAGTAATAATCAAATGAGATAAAAATAGAAAAAATTCATACAAATTAACAAAAAACAAACAATTCTAGCAAAAAATTGGGAGAAATTGATAACAAAATATAGTGAATTATAATTTACAATACATAAAATTGATCAGCATTAACAAAAGTTAACAAAACGAGAATAACTAATTTTCGAAGGTAGATAAAAATTGATTAGAAACATATTTCCACTTTTTAATATTTAACAAAATAATGAAGATTTTTTCACTGATAAAATTCGTGTGACTTGGTGTAAATTGATTGTAGGTATGGAAATCGGGCAATAATAATATCAAAGAACAATAATAAAATGGAAGAGGTAAAAATAATATAATATTGAAAAAATTTCACACAGAGAGGAAAAATGCAAATGAAAATCACCAAAAAATGAAAATAAAAAACAATAATTAATAAGACGAAAAAGATCAAGCAAAAATGTTAAAATCAAGTACAAAATTGATAAATAGTATGCCTAATATGAGTTGATTTCTTATCAATACTGATATATTTGATAGCAAAAAATAATTGACGATCCTCAATAACTGATATACTGATAAAAATTGGCTAGTTTACCATTGTAAATGTAAAATTTCGGTTGATAATTATAAAGTTATATTAGAGATTTAGCTTCTATACATTTCATCTTCTGTTTGTTTGAATTTGTACATTTTCTACACACTTCCAGAAATTCGCACCCTACATTTTAATATTCAATAATTTCATATAATAATAGTAATAATAATTCAATAATACATGAACCGATGAAACATATTTACCAAAAAGTTTTTACTGTTACAAACATAAGAAGTGAATTTGTTCTTTTAAATCCTTATTTATATAAATTAGCATTAAATATATATATATATATATATATATATATATTTAATTCTTAAATCAAATGGTTGTTCATTTTATTTTATTCATTTTATTCATTTCAGTATATATAGTCTACTGGAATGACAACAACACTTTGAAAACATTTTTATCGATACTGGAAATATAATTATCCAAAACTAAATTATAATGAAATTTGTGAAGTATTGTAAACAAATAAACACATTTTAAAATGTCCAACAAAAAAATAATTATCTTACCTTTTAGGAATTTTTGGACTCCATCCAAACATTCAGGTGAAAGTTCATTGTCACCGAAAGAACCAAGAAGTTCTGAAACAAGAATATCTGCTTTTTCAGGAGCGTTCCAACCTCGCATGTCACTTGATACAACGATAACACGGCTACCCCACATTTCTTTTTGAAGTGCTTGTAATCTACCAATATTTACAAGAATATATCATTAAATAATTTCATTAAAAATTTTAATTATCATGAAGTTTTTATTTTTATCAAAATAATTATTACTTACGTTATTACGGCATTGGGATTCTTTTCAACTGCATATATTCTAACAGATTGTTTAGCATTATTACTAGCATTTAAAGCTGCACGAACTAGCGGCCCACGACCAGCACCAACTAACATAATAATTCTGTAAAATAATATTCAATATTTAATACATCATTACAAAAGTAAAACTAGGTTATTAAATATTTAATCATATATAATGCAGTAGATCATACATTGGACCAGTTTCATTATTTTGTCTTTTCTTGGCATTTATATCTGTTAATGCTTCTTGGATAGCATTCTGATATTTAGAATATTTAACTGGATCTTTTTCAAAAATTTCATAGGTTCCAGATTCTAAATTGTCCATTAAAGGCTGTAGAGGACATTGCAGGTAATCTTCAAATCCTCGTGCAAAACGTTCGATTGGTCCATTAGCTTGCCAATTCTGCAAAAATAAACCGTTTAATATTTTGTATACAATCTTCTTTTCATAATGATAAAAAGAAAATGTAATTAATAGTTGTATAAAATATCCGACTTTTTAAATGAAATTAGTACTCAATATGTATACCTTGCACAAATAATCGATGTAGTGGTAGTAATAAGTAACATTCTGATGTCGATTAGCACCAGTCAGAATAAATTGTACATCAAGAGGACAAAACCTTTTTACTAGATTTTGATGAGCTTTACTGAGAACTGGAAATCCTTTTTTATTAGAAATAAATATTGTGGTAGGTAAAATTAAACATTTCACTGGTTCGCCTAACCACCTGACTATCTGAAATTTCAATTATTACTCATAATGTAAATTTGTTATTAAATAGGTTCAAAATTCCATAAAAATTAAAGTGACTTGATGGGTTACTCACTTCTTCTTCATCTGGAAGATCATTGCTTACAATTAATGCTACAATTAATTTTCGATCGTAATCACAAACAATTCTGAAATCATTCCACCATTCCCACGTACTTTGTAACGAGTTTTCATCTACTTCACAGTCTGATCTGTAACTGAGGGCTTGTTTTTTTGGATTTTCCATAGGTACTTGTATCCATACCTTTATGCAGAAAACAATAAATTGTGAAAAATTACTAATATATGTGCCAAACCTCTTATCTTTAAAAATTGCAAAATTATTTATACATACGATTCTAATTTGCATTTTATTTACGTGACATACCTGATATGAATAAGGCATGGACATTTTATCAAATATTATTCTTGCAAGATTAATGTTTTTCTCAATTGGCCCATTAAGTTTAAAAGTGATTGCCACTAATCCTAAATGTGAAGTAAAAGCTAGTTCTTGACTTAACATTTCCTCACTATTTTTCGCAATGTATCGAATTTTGGAATCAACATTTATATGAGGTGACAATTTTCCAATAATCAGCGTATTCCAATCTGAAATAATATTCATATATATAGTGAATATAATGCATAATAATAAAGTGAAATGAAATAAAGTAATAAAGTACTTTATATGTAATACGTAATAAGAAAAGAGACCTGTACTACATAATATCATATCAGATCGTGTCCATGGTCCTGGCCTTTTTTTAGCTTCTCCTGAAATAAACTCCCGTTTAAATGCAGGATGTACCACAGGAACTGTTGCAAACTCATATCTAAAAATAAATAATTACATTCATCAGGCCTGCCACGAGTAAAAGTTGCAGAAAATTATATAATTTATTAATAGATATTAAAAATTGATAATGATTGTTAATAATAATATTAAAACAAATAAAATAAAAAAGAAATTTACAAAGGTTCTTGCTTACTTGCAATTTGTGGCAATGTAAAGACTTTCCTTCAGGTCTGCAACTGAACAAAAATCAAGACCACACGATGCAGATTTTGGTGCTGCCATGATTCAAAATGTATCTGGAATTCAATTATTTATTAACTGGAATATATTTTTAAAAGTAGTAAAATATTTCAATAAATAAAATAGTCAAGTTTCTTAATCCCCAGATAGTAAAACAGCAGGTATGCCCACTTTTTTCGACACCGGCAAATTAATAAAAATATATGCAGATTTCTGCAATTTGCCGGTATGTTGTAGAAAAAAGCGGTCATACCTTTGCTATATCATATTTATATCTTAACCTATATATGTTACTTTTGGAAAGGCATTTTTTAATTGTAAAGTCAATTAGTTCACTTTCTCTCACCATTTGAGAATACATTGGCTAATTTAAAAGTTGATTATTACTAATATTTTATTATTTTATGTTTAAACTTTATTTATTCATAAACTGTTTTCACTATGCAATGTATTTTCAATGTCTGAAATATAACATTTTACAAAACCTAAAAATTGAAAAATTTATAAATTACCTTGCTTGAATATACTCACACTGTACCAAATAATTTAAATTTTCAAATAAATCTCGATTTTTGATTTACCACGTGCGTTTACAATTTCTATGAGTTTGTCTGTTTACAATATACAAATTGCAACAGTCAAAGTCAAAGAGAGTGCTGCTACCGCTGCTACATACATATATACAATGACAATGCCATACAATGCAACAGAGGCATGTACCCATACCATCAGAGACCTACTATAATCTCTGTATATGTACCGATACGACGGATACGACCGCTACGACTGCCAGAGATTAGTAGTATCGCTCAGTTCCCTTATTTATGTAGGCGAGACCACTTATGCAATATGCAAGGGCAAAACACGTTTGTAATAAATATTTAGGCTTGTCTTATATTTCTTGAATTTTTTTAGTAAACATCGTAAACACTAAATAAATAACCGTTTATGTATATCAACCGGTGTATATTCAGCATCAGCTCTATAGTGCTGATACCATAGATTATGCATGTGGATAAAATGTTGAAAACATGTCCAAAATGATAAATGCTTTATTTCGACGATATTAATGAATATTTTGGCAAAATGCGAGTATATTCGTAATTCGCAAACGATTCGCAAACGATTGACTGTAGTCGCAAGGAAATCGCAAACGTTTAAAGAAATTTTAACTTTTCACCCTATCGGAAACGGTATAACCGGAAATATGCGGCATTATTACCACAAAAAAAACCGGTCTAAATCGCGGTCCCGAAAACAACCAATATTAAGTAAAAACAACCGAATAAATACCGGTGTCGAAAATCCACTCAGTATTTTGTTCGAAATTAAACCACAATAAAACCCAAAAAATACCGATATTTATGAAGTTTACTGCGGTTATTATTTGTTGATAATAAACCGCAAAGCAACCAAGAAAATACCGAAATTTTTCCCTATTAAACCGCAAAACAGAATTCAACGTGAGTTCTGTGTGATCACATTTTGTTATCTGGGAACCAAGAAAATACCGGTACACGAGCAGCTCTGTTTCGACGTCGGAACTTTACCGGTTTTTTAACCCAATTGTGGTGCGGGACCGATTTAGACCGGTTTTTTTTGTGGTCGTTTTCGGTTATAGTTTCCGATAGGGCAATTATATGTCAATGTCGATGTCTAGTAATTTTTCCCGAGACGAGAAATGCTTTATTTCGACGATATCACTTAATATTTTGGCAAAATGCGAGTATATTCGCAATTCGCAAACGAATCGCAAACGATTAATGGTATATTAAAGGAATTATGATCCGTTTATCAAAGTTACTATGACGACGAGCCGCGTGCCCGTCGCAATGGCAGAACAACCGATTTTTCTTTTTTTTTTTTTCTTAATTTGCAAATCGGAAAAAACTTTATTGTTTCATAATTCGCAAACGAATCGCAAACGATTGATGCTAATTTTAATAATTTTTGTCGTATTACTTTGTTCGCTATTGCGTTATGAAAAATCGCGAACGTGAAGCCGACCATAAGTTTTTTCGAATACCTCGGAAACTATAAGAATTCGCAAACGAAAAATCGGTAATCGTAAACATTCGCAAAGGATTCGCAAACGATTGGCATACTTTTTCGTTCGATTTCGTTACTTTGGCCGGCTAATTTCACGGAGGTCTCACACGCTCTGCGCTTTTATAGGAAGTTCACCCCGTTTACCACACATATGCAAAAAAAATTGTGTAATTTTACAACGTTTAGCATGGGCTAAAAATTACCTAGTTTTAACGCAGTGAATTTATAGTGACAACGTAAAATCACAATTCGTT